>ML410443.1:0-88726 GCA_005239525.1 Nicotiana knightiana
AGAACCAAGAAGGAAGTCATGAGTCTGTTGGGTAGGTTGAATTACATCAGCAGGTTCATCGATCAATTGACCTCAACATGCGAGCCTATATTCAAGCTATTGAAAAAAGATGCGGCCATCGAATTGACAAACGAGTGCCAGGGCGCTTTTAACAAGATCAAAGAATATCTGTCAAATCCTACAATGTTAGTCCCACCAGAACCAGGGAGGCCTTTGTTCCTATACCTGCCGGTGCTAGAAAATTCCTTTGGGTGTGTTCTCGGGCAACACGATGCGACCCGGAAGAAAGAGCAAGCCATTTATTACTTAAGTAAGAAGTTCACAAGCTATGAGGCCAAGTATTCTCAGTTAGAAAGGACTTGCTGCGCTCTAACTTGGGTGGCTCAGAAGCTCAGACATTATCTGCTGGCCTACANCAGAAGGTTAGCCAAATGACAAATCTTGCTCGCAGAATTCGATATTGTCTATGTCACTCGCACGACTATGAAAGCTCAAGCATTGGCCGATCATCTAGCTGAAAATCCGGTCGATGATGAATACCAGCCTTTAAACACTTATTTTTCGGATGAAGAAATCAATTCCATTGAAGTAATCTCGGAAGGCGCCGACACCTGGAAAATGTTTTTCGACGGGGCGGGCAATACAAAAGGTATCGGGATAGGGTCAATATTGATTTCACCCACGGGGCAACACTACCCAGCCACGGCCCGTCTTTGTTTCTTCTACACAAACAATACTGCCGAATATGAAGCTTGTATAATGGGCATGAACATGGCCGTTGACATGGATGTAGAAGATTTGTTGATCATGGGGGACTCCGATTTGGTCATTAAGCAGGCTCAGGGAGAGTGGGAAACTCGAGATGTTAAACTCCTTCCCTACAGGCAGCATGTGGAGTTTAACATCTCGAGTTTCCCACATGAATGGGTACGTCCTCGCGAAGAAAATTTTGCGGGCTGGATATTATTCGATGACCATGGAGAAAGATTGTTTCGATTTCGTCCGGAAGTGCCATAAGTGTCAAATACATGGTGACCTAATCCATGCGCCATCTTCAAAACTGCATCCTATGTCAGCACCCTAGCCATTTGTTGCTTGGGGAATGGATGTCATTGGGCCAATCGAGCCAAGGGCCTCAAACGGGCACAGATTCATCTTGGTTGCTATCGACTATTTCACGAAATGGGTCGAGGCCGTCACGTTCAAAGCTGTCACTAAGAAAGTGGTAGTGGATTTCGTGCACACTAATATCATCTGTCGTTTTGGTATCCCAAAAACTATCATTACCGACAACACCGCAAATCTAAACAGTAACTTGATGAGAGAGGTGTGTGAACAGTTTCAGATAACACACCACAGCTCGACCCCTTACCGGCCCAAAGCAAATGGCGCCGTTGAAGCAGCAAACAAAAACATAAAGAAAATTCTCAGGAAAATGATTCAAACATCTAGACAATGGCATAAAAAGTTTCCTTTTGCATTGTTAGGATATCGCACGACCATGCGTACATCGGTGGGAGCTACCCCTTATCTATTGTTTTATGGCACAAAAGCTGTGATACCCGCTGAAGTTGAAATTCCTTCCCTTCGGGTTATCGTGGAAGCAGAAATTGAAGACAATGAGTTGGTCAAGACCCGACTGGAGAAATTAACTCTGATCGATGAAAAAAGAATGGTTGCAGTATGCCACGGACAATTATACCATCAAAGAATGGCCCGCGCTTACAACAAGAAAGTGCGACCTAGGAACTTTGAGGTAGGGCAACTCGTTTTAAGACGTATCCTCCCACACCACGAAGAAGCGAAAGGAAAATTCGCCCCAAATTGGAAAGGTCCATACATCATAAGGAAATTGCTACCAAAAGGAGCATTATACCTGGGAGACATCAAAGGAAATGACCCCGAAACGACTGTCAATGCAGATGCCGTCAAAAGGTATTATGTTTGATCCCCTATATATCAACAAGTGTTTTCCGGTTGGGATGACGGAGGCTTTCATTCTCGCTACCCAAACACCATTAACCCCTTTTTGCAAACCCTTTGAGACAGTTACTCTTCTTTGATTACCCTCTTTGGAACCCGAAATTGTCATTGAAAAAAAAAACAAAAAAAAAACAAAAATCTTTACCTGAACTACGTTCGACTTGATTCCGAAAGGATAAGTAGTCAGCCTCTCCCTAGGGTTCAGTCACACCACACCAAAAATTTCAAATTTCCCCAAGAGTTTAAACTGGGGCAAATGCTATGATCAGCGACGTTTGCGCATGAAAGTTTCCAAAGCTGTAGCTCAATCCAAATTCTTTTTGCCAAAAACCCCTATTCAAGCCCTTCCGATCAATCGGCATAAATGTCCAAAATTGGAAATACAGTTGCTCGGAGCAGATACAAGAAATCAGAGAAATTAAAATGAGAGAATCTTATCGGTGAAAACCCACACGGGCACTGTAAGGCGACGACGAGTAGAGAAATTGAAAATGAGAGAGTCTTGTTAGTGAAAACTCGCAAAGAGCGCTACAAGGTGACAGTAAGAAGAGAAATGAGAGAGGTTAGTTGGTGAAAACTCGCAAAGGGAGCCACTAATCGAAAAGGATAATGGATCACTATAGACACAGTCCGAGGCAAGCTTTCTAGATCTCGAGAGGATAGTTGTGATGGATTTCTTAGAGTTGGACGGTTTACACAGATCAGGCATCCAGTCCAAATGGCATGTCATGTTCATTGAAGTCCGCATGCACTCCAGATAAGTCCTTCTTTCCTTTTCCCGAAAGGGACACCTTTTGTTTAAATTCGTTGTCCATCCTGTCGTTTATTTTTCTTTTGAATCCCTTCGGCCTAACTCTGTCCCAAAACTAAGGCAAAGAAAAGATAGCAAGACTAATTTGTAGGGCTCTCATTTGACACGGGCTAATATGCAAAAGGCACCCAACCTCGTCAGGGGCATCGAGTAGATCTCGACTGGCCGTAGCAACCACTGCTTCAAACTCAAAACCTTGAAAGGAGAAAATCAAATTGAAGTGCCTATTAAAGGAGAATGAAGTTGAAAGGTTGAGTCCCACGTGGCTAACCATCTTGGCAAGGTTTGAAAAGCCGAAATATTCCAAATGTGCCTAAAGTTATAGTTGGAAGAAAAGTCAGAAATGAAAAGCCAATAAAGGCGAAATAAAGTTGGAAAGGTTAAGTCCCACACGAATGACCGTCGCAGCAGAATTCAAGGGTCCAAAACTCCTCCCCAATACTCTGAAAATCCAAAAGAAAAAGCAAGTCAAAAGCCCACAAAGGCAAAATAAAATGATTGGGTCCCACGGGACCGATCGCCATGGTGAAATCTGGAAAGCCAAGGTCCCCGAGATTAGAGATGAAACCCAATCCCCAGCAAGCAAACAAGCAAGCAAGTGATTGAGATCTCCGTCAAAAGAACTGAGATCAAGCAGATGAAAATTAAGGCCGCAAAACCAACCACCGTTTCAAACTAACGAATTGTTCTTTGCTTGAAAATAGGAAACAAGAAACAGGTGCAAAAGAAACCGTGCAAAAGCAATCGTGCAATAAAAAGGAATTGCGCAAGAGCTAGAAGGAACTCTGCAGCATTGACTCCAAAGAAAGGGAAGTTTCCTCCAGAAATCTTTTTCCGCGTATATATAAAAAAAAAAAGAGAAAGAAGAAATGAAATTGAATATGATGCGACCTTAAAAGTAGCATAGGGTCCTCAACCCCGGGCCAAACATTTTCCAACCAAGGATATCCCAGTCCTCAGTTGATGCAAACATAGGGTCCCGCACCCAAGCAGACACCGGCATAACCTGGTGATCTGATCCTCCTGACAACAACATAACCTGTTGATCACTTCCAGACACTGGCAGAACCCAGTGATCTCTTTTTTTCAGGCGACAACATAACCTGTTGACCTCCCCGGACACCGGCATAACCCGGTGATCCTCCTGACAACAGCATAACCTGTTGATCACTTCCAGACACTGGCATAACCCAGTGATCTCTTTTTCAGGCAACATCATAACCTATTGACCTCCCCGGAAACCGGCATAACCCGGTGATCCTCCTTGAAACAACATAAGCTGTTGATCATTTGCAGACACTGGCATAACCCAGTGATCTCTTTTTCAGGCAACAGCATAACCTGTTGACCTCCCCGGACACCGGCATAACCCAGTGATATTCCTGACAACAGCATAACCTGTTGATCACTTCCAGACACTAGCATAACCTAGTGATCTCTTTTTCAGGCAACAGCATAACCTGTTGATCACTTCCAGACACTAGCATAACCTAGTGATCTCTTTTTCCAGGTGACATCATAACCTGTTGACCTCCCCGGACACCGGCATAACCCGGTGATCCTCCTGACAACAACATAACCTGTTGATCACTTCCAGACACTGGCATAACCCAGTGATCTCTTTTTCAGGCAACAACATAACCTGTTGACCTCCCCGGACACCGGCGTAACCCGGTGATCCTCGTTGCAACAACATAACCTGTTAATCATTTCCAGACACTGGCATAACCCAGTGATCTCTTTTTCAGGCAACAACATAACCTGTTGATCACTTCCAGACACTGGCATAACCCAGTGATCTCTTTTTCAGGCAACATCATAACCTGTTGACCTCCCCGGACGCCGACATAACCCGGTGATCCTCCTGACAACAGCATGACCTGTTGATCACTTCCAGACACTGGTATAACCCAGTGATCTCTTTTTCAGGCAACAGCATAACCTGTTGACCTCCCCGGACACCGGCTTAACCAGGTGATCTTCCTGACAACAGCATAACCTGTTGATCACTTCTAAACACTGGCATAACCCAGTGATCTCTTTTCAGGCAACAACATAACCTGTTGACCTCCTCGGACACCGGCATAACCCGGTGATCTTCCTGACAACAACATAACTTGTTGATCATCTTCCAGACACTGGCATAATCAAGTGATCTCTTTCTCAGGCGACAACATAACCTGTTGACCTTTCCAGACACCGGCATAACCTGGTGATCTTTTTCTTGACAACGGCATAACCCCATTTATCCTTCCCCAGAGACCAGCATAGCCTGGTGATCTTTTCTTGACGACAACATAACCTGTCGATCTTTTCCAACATAAGGTCTCTAATCCCTATTTGATTTTACTTTTGGCATAGGTTATCCATTCCCTAGTCTACAATAACTCCGGGTGCACTGCTCCCGGCCTTTCGCCGCTTTCAAAATATAGATTTTCTTGCAATAACTCACAAAATTTTCCTAGCGAAAACTGGTGCAGAAATTTTGTTCGTTTTGATTTTGTGTAGATTACGTTTCTAGAACATTGGAACTCGAGACGACCAAAAGAAGAAGTTTCGATCCAAAATAACAAAACAAAAAAGAAGGAAGAGAAGATTGAATCCAAAAGTTCAGATATGGACTATTCAGAACGAGATTGAAGTCATCCGTTCGGTATATCCTACCTTGGTTCGAAAAGCGAAGAGACGAAACCAACACCTGCGGCTAACAAACATCAAGATCCAGGTCAGAGTTAGCAGAATATCAAGGCTCAAGAATAGGTCTTAGATAGTTATCTTGTAACTATCAGCTGATATGTTTAATTGGTCCGTCGTTTTGTTTACTTTGGGTGTAACAAGGAGATCAGCAGCAGTAACAACAACAACCGCAATGAAACCACAGTCGCTCAGTAGTCCCAGCTACCAAAACTTCCAGAACTACACTGACCTGATTCCTTTATAACCAAGGATATGTAGGCAACCTTTGAAGCAGGGTTCGGTCAAACTTTTCAAAAACGCTTCACAATGGAACATATAAATAAGTAAAAGTTGTTTATTGCTGCTCATTTGTCTTTGCCCGAAAACTCTTCGTGTTTCCGAGCAAAGAGGGGCAGCTGTGAGCATGTGATTTTTACTCGCCGTATCGTCCTATAAAAATCCCAATAAATCAATTGATTTTATGAATTTGGTTGATTTTTCAGTAATTAATTATGAATTATTTGTATTGTTTGCATATCCATAATTCATCTTTCAAAATCACTAAAATTTTTGCATTAATATTATCAAGGAATTATGAAGTTATTATTTATAATTAATTAAATAATAGACGAATGACGAGTATTTAACGTAATGTAGTTTTTAATAACTAATTACTATAAAAATTAATCATTTTATTCGATAAATCATAGATTTAATTAAGAATATATAATTGGTTGTTTTATTCTTAATTAATATGTAAATAGATGAAAATAAGGTTTAAAATTAATTGCTAACATTTGTTGGATTAAATTAGATTTGGACTTATTTAGGTTATTTAGTTAATTAATTGAGAAAAAACCAATTTCGGACCTGGGCTTGAAACTACCCAGGCCCAAACCCTATCCCTACAAACTAAAACAACCCAGGCCCAAAACCCCATTTACCCGGCCTGCCCCAGCACCCTTCCAAACGACCCCGTTGGTTTAAACAATTGAATCCTGGCCATTGATCGAAATTGATCGGAGGGCCAGGAACTCACCCCCCAAAACTATATAAATGTCCAAACTAAACCCTACCCCCCATTCACTTAGGAGTCTAACCCTCCCTTTCCCTTTCGTCCGTCTCTCTCTCTCTCTCTTCTCTCTAAAAACCCTAGCCGCCTAGGGTTCCAACCTTGCTCCGCCCACCGGAAATCGCCTACCGGTGGCGGACGACCTCCAATCAACCCCAACTTCTCACTAGACAATCACCATCATCCCCTCTACCACCTCCCATTGCTGGTTTCCCTAAAAACCCAGTCGATTTGCACCAATTTCAGATCTAAGAAATCTGAAAACCCCAAAAACTATTCCCCGGCCGATTCAAGAACAATCAATGGTTCAAACCTTCAAGGGTCGATTGGTCTTAATTAGAGCAATCGATTCATGAAGGTTTGATTCATTTTCAAACCCCATTGGATCCGGTAAGGTCCAACGACCTCCTTTCTCTTTCCCGACCAAAAAACCCCTTTTGCTGGTATCCCCTCCTCCCCTTCTAACTGTTTCTTGTGCCATCAACATGGATATGTCATAGTTTAACCCTTTTTGTTGTATCACTGTTTAGATCTGTTGTTTTCTTTCATCGTTTTCTTCCACCTGTGTATATTTCTTCCTCATCGTTTAGTTTAAGCTCTAAATATATTTCATGACAGTCATATCTTGATTTTGTTCTCGCCAATTAAGTAATTAGTTTTCCCTGTTTAACCATGTTTCCTAACTTAGGTTTCGTCATTGTGTATGACTGTTCTGTTTTGATTTGCATTACCTTCGATTTGATTGATTTAGTGTTTAACATGTTATGCACATTCTGGACTTTTTTTGCAACCATGTTTAGTCATTTAGGTTTTCCTGTTAATCACCATTGATTTACTAAATGTTCTACTTGTTTAAAGTTAATAATTAGCTTTATTGGTTCATGCTTAAGTCCTCCAGAATACCTTTACTGTCGTTTATCTCCTCTCTAAATGCTACTGTCCATCCCTATTTGATTACTCACCCTAACCTTAGTATAATATGAAGATTAATCATTCACCTAGATTATTTTATTAGTTAATTAGGCTCCTAACTTCATGGATATTTTAGTTACTAATAAAATTAACTAAGATCAAGAAGCAATCTAATAAACTAACCATGTTTTATTAACTAACTAAGTCCTAAAATCTGCCTAAGGTAATTAATTTAGGACTAATTAACTAGAACAAATTATTTAACCTAGGCTTGATAATTAGTTAAGTTTTCAGATTTTAGGTAAGTGAGTTTGACTTGATTAAACTAAAACAATTAACTTAATTTAAGAAGTCAAAACTTATTGGTTTACTTTAGTTAATTGATTTAAACATAAGTAAGTAGTATGAAACTAACTCTAGGCATTTAATCAGATAACCTTTAATTAATTAACTCAACCTTAGTTAAGAACAACTAGTTGTCACCTAAAGGGCATAACTAGTGTCAGTTAACCATAGTTAAATTGTAATCCAAGTAAGTAACCCTGGTTACCTAATGGTAAATGTAGGGGCTTCAAAGGGGTCTTGGTGTTAGTATTTCTCCTGTTGGTGCATGATTGTTTGCTTAAGATTATATGTGATAAGTACTCATGGTCCTATATTAGGAAACAAGCTGCATTAAGGTGTTGAATCTGACCTTCTCTATGGTCAGATTCCATCAATAAAAATGCATAAATATGCTTTCGATTGAGCCTTTTTGGTCAATAAAGAGATTCAATAAGCAAGTCTCTAGATAGTCTAGGATATTGGCATTAGGGTAGATGAATATGACTTCTTAGTAGTCAAATTCACCTCCTTAGAAGTGCACAAACATTAGTATGATTGGCTGAAGTTTACCTTTTTTTTAAGGGTATAAAATACATAATTAAGAGGGGCATTAGAGTGAGGAATCTGAACCTTTGATTGGTCAGATTCATCCTCTTACATGCCTAAATGAGCAAGCCTCTATATGGTTTGGAGTTATGCTGAATTAGCACTAGGGTAGATGAATCTGACTTTCTAATAGTCAAATTCACCCCATTAATAACGCATAACATTAGTTTAGCTTTGCTGAAAATTATCCTTCAAAGGATATAAGTGTGTAATAAGATGGAGCTTTAGGAAAGTGAATCTGAAGTAACAAAATAGTTGGATTCACTCCTCAAAATGACCATAGTAGTCAAAGTATTTAAATAAATGCTTGCTGCAATCTGTTGCATGACATAAAGATGACAGTTAAAGAGTCTAAACAAAGTAATATCACTGGGTTTGAATCTAACCTTTTCCAGGGTTAGATTCAGTCCATTAGAAGGCATGGACATATTTTGTTCTCCTATGGCATCATTAAGGTTGAATCTAACTCCCTTCTGTGACTAGATTTGTCTCACAAAATGCCCAAAGGTCTGTCGTTAATACTGTCCAAGTACTCAAACTTTGGACTTATAATTAAAATGCAGGTTTAAGTCTTCGAAGGACATGTTTGCTGGCTTGCACAGGAGCAACAACTAGTTTTGTTTTTCCCTTCTTTATTTTTCCTATTAGTAAATCAGTATTACTATGATTCAGGAGTAATGTAATAGTAATAGCATATCTACAGTCTTCTATGTACGTTTCGCTTTTTTTTTTAGTTGTAAATATGGACTGAACTATATAAATTTATGATCAGTTGTATTTTTCTTAATTCAGAAACGTTTATTACTATAGTAGTTATGGTTCAGACATGCCAAGGTCACTCGAGCTGGGCCAGACTCGTAAGCATGGCCCAATTGAGCATGGTAGTGTCTGAATTTCAGGCTATGGGGCCTGGAATGTTAGACCCATTATTTGTGTTAAACAATCTGTAACCAGGCCTTTTTCTCTTCTATTGTCAATTAGCATGAGAAGTGTTTTCATTCATGAAATCCGGTGTAAATTTATCGCTACTAAACACAAATGGGTTTTCAAATCGATTATCAAAAGGTAGAACCAGAAATTCGGATCTTTTCTTAAACTGTCCGCTCCAAATAAAAGCAACCATAGTTCAATTCAGTTTCTTTTAAAGGGCTTGTTCTGTCACAAAATTTAAGAAAAAATTCCATATTAGATCCATGAGCTGTATATAAATACTCTTGTTTAGTATATAGGAGTAGATCAAACGGTAAAGAAATCCTGTACACGTAACCTTATATCACAATTCAAAATTTGCCTTGTTTCTTACCATATAGATGTGAGATGTGTTCGTATGTTTGTTCTTAACTGTTTTTCGAATCATGTCCAAATGACCTAATTAGGATGGCCTAAAGTGATACAATTTGGGGCTTAAATGAGGCCATAGCCCAAAACATGCTATCTTTAGGCTATTGAACATCATTTTAGGTAATATTTAGGTAGAATGAACACCTTTACTTTGAAACTTGACAAAAATCGAGTATTACCTCAAATTACCTTAACCTACACTTGGGAGTGGCAACTCATTCCCCCGACCCTCACTCCAAACGACTAATAAAACGCATATAGCAATCACGGGTTCATTTCATGTGATGTGATTAGCATGTGTTCAAAAACAACAAGTGTACGTCATCGTAACTTGTCCAAGATAAATCCATAAAACGTCCTAATTGATTTTAAAACTAAAATGTTCTTTCAAACAGTAAAACCTAAAGAATAATCAAACATCGCCTCAAATAGGCATTTTAAAACTGTCATGACCATAGTCTTGACTACGTAATCCACACTCGGGTGCGACAACTCATGTCCCCGTCTTCAACTTCAAATTTTAATAAAAAATCACATGTTTTAATTGAGGGTGCATTTCATGTGGCGCAACAATAATGTGTCCAAAAACAAACAAGTGCACGCCATCGTGACTTGTTTCGAGACAAATCCATAAATATTAAAAGTGGCTAAAAAGTGAAAAAAGGCTAAAAAGCACAATGGGTTTAAAATATGTAAATAATTAGATATTTAGGCCAAATATTAATATTTAAGCGACCGTGCTAGAGCCACGGAAGTCAGGAATGCCTAACACCTTCTCTCGGGTTAACAGAATTCCTTACTCGGATTTCTGGTCGCAGACAAATTAAAACAGATTCAAAATTTCCTCGGTTTCGGATTTTTAAATAACACGGTGTCCCGGAGCATCGTCAAAAAAAAAAACCGGGTGGCGACTCTGAAATAAATAAATAAATCCCAAATCTGAATAATGTCACTTAAAGTGGAAAAACTCCCTTATTACCCCTTCATTAATCCGGGGGTAGTGGAAAAAGGAGGTGTGACAATCTTCAATTGCTACAGGAATAATGTCAACTTCCTCCAACTCATAGCAAGCTCAACCCTCACTCCTCCCGAGTGGCCTTGACTCACGAAACTATGCTGCCTAAATCCCGCAACCCGTCTCATACCCTTTCGATAATATTTCTACAATCCGGAGTTTATTTCTCTCACTCCTCCAATACTATCTTGCATGCTAAAACATATTATTGAACACCCCAACCATCCTCCTTTTTCTCAGAAATTACTCTGCAAAAGCTCGATTCTCGGTCATACTGCTGCCTGAAATCCTTAAATGCCGCATTCTTAACTTTTGAACTCACTAGGACCGCTATTGGGAGTCACCCACTCCAACTGGTCCCGAATACAATCAACTCCAAGGCTCTTCTAGCACATGAACACCCCTTTCAAGGAAACACGTGACCGAGTCACTATCCTGGCAACTCACCTATGCCTTAAGCAAAATTCTGAATCTTCCACAGCCTAACCCTGGCCCGACAGGGACAACTTTTGCACATATTCATCAAATCCCACGCACAATCGCCATTTTACTCCTTTCCCTTAGCTGAAATAATTTTCCAACACGCCGACAATCCGCGATCCTATGTGGAGACAACCCTACAACCCAACTGCAGCTGGTGGGACTCCCCCACTTAGTCTGAAGCTACTCCTTGCACCACTCTAGACCCTGCCGAGATCCTTTCTCCTTTGATAACACGATCTTGCTCAACCAATCCGTCCAATTCTTCCAAATCCTCTTGCTAGCATTCCCTAAATACTCAAATTCTCTAGCATCATACTCACATTCTGCCTCCTACCGACTAGCCACTAGAACCCCTCACAGAATCCTGCCAACCCCGCCATTGCTAACCTATTCACAGAAGATAACCCACCTGTGGAAATCATCCACGGACACCTCCCAACGACGCTGAAATGCACGCTCCCTACGACTTCAATACCCCATCCTACGCCCTGCTTCATTTACCAACTTTACTAGTCGGTCCACTCCTCATGGACATCCATTAAATGCACGACAATACCTTCAAATTCCAAGCTATGCTGCCGCTCCCCCACTTTGCGACTGCTCGACTTCCGCTTCTTACACCTAGCCTCCTAGAGATGGAACCACCGCCTAGCCTCACTTCAGGACCATTCTCTGTAGCTCTCAAACCAGCAGATCACCATGACTTCTAGCTCTCCAAAGATCATCTTTCTCTAGCTGCCTTCATTACCAACCCTTACCCGGTACTAAAATACCGCACCTCACGATCTCTGCCAACCGTTTTCTTCAATACTCCTTCTCAATACTCTGACCCCACGCAACTGAAGAAACCATATCACCAACAAACTTAGCACATTCTATTCGATCAATGACAACGACTACACGTCACCGGTGCATATCCCATCTCACTCGAAGACACCAAGTCTTACTACCTTATCAACCCCTACCGGACCATTTATAATCCAAATGCCCTTCCCCTGCCGGAACAAAAGCACCGAAATCTCGAAATCAAACTCTGAGAAGACCTCCCTTCAAACCATTCATCGCCCCCAACATACAGGCAAGTATTCTATCATCATAATGACACCACGCAACACCCAATTGCAAGCATCATCACTACCTGAGCATAGCCTTAAGGCTCCCAGAAACACAACTACTGAGTTGAAACAACATATTACCCATTTGCAGGGCCATAACAACAGCCACGACCAATTACGCATGGAAACATCTTGAATTACATCCATAGCACCATTTCAATTCCTCAAATTCCTGATTCATAGCAAGTGCTCCGCGACGCATAAGATTGAGTGGAAATGAACATAGGCATAAGCCTCAAAGGAATGAACTCGCATGATGAGGAATCAAGAAGGGAAGTACTCCTAACAGCCCTGTAGCTTCTCAAAGATAAGTACAGCCGTCTCTGTACCGATCCGCACGACTCTACTAGACTTGCTCATGACTCGTGAGACCTACGGGAACCTAGCCCTCTGATACCATGTTGTCACGACCCAAAATCCATAAGGTCGTGATGGCGCCGGACATCAATATTAGGCAAGCCAAATCATTAATTAATTGAAATAACTTCTGGTTTAAAACATTTATGAAAAACATTTCCTTTCTCTTATTACATCTAAACCAAATAGAAATCTGTTAAGTAAAACAATAGTTTAAGTATTACACTTTAACAAATATACCCCAACACATATCCTAGAACCCGGTGTCACACGTACATGAGCAATTTGTAAGAATTTATACAATCATTACAAAGCCTGTCCGAAATACAACTGGACAAGGAAATTTAAAATGAAATACATACAGTACGAAAGAGACTCTGATACCATGTTGTCAGCTGCGGATCGCCTCCGGATGATGCAGCTCGCCTAAGTCTCCAAATCCTCCACACTGCTATGAAAGTACCTGTGCAATAAAATGCACAGCAAGTGTAGCATGAGTACAAAACAACGTGTAATCAGTAAGTCACCCGCCTAACCTCAGAGAGGTAGTGACGAGAGGTCGAATTAGACACTCACTAAGGGTCAGCAAATTTATTTAACAGTGTAATATGAAAATGATAAGCATGTAAAAGCAGTAAAGAAACATGTATGTAAGGTCCTGAACTCCAAGTAAATACTAGGAATGAACAACAGATACCACTTTCTCATTATTTTTCAAATATCTTAAATAAACAATTACCTCTTTATTTTCTCCCAAATATCTTATCACTTCAAAATCATGTAGAAATATTTAACAGTTTAGCATGCGCATACGGGATAAGGACAACTGGCCTGAGCCGTCATAATAATCACTCTGTGCACTATCGAGGATCAAACGGCCCTTACCAAAAGTGCACCTCTCAATATAATAATCCTCTCTGTGCACTACCGAGGATCGAACGGCCCGTCCCATAAATGGACCTCTCAATATAATAATCATGTCTATGCACTGTCTAGGATCGAACGACCCGTACCAAAAGTGCATTTGAAATCCGCCGTGGCGTACGGCCCGCTCCCATGAGAGTAGGGGAAATAACACTCCGCTCGCGGAATGTAAATTGCAAAGCGGTCACATGCACAATCAACAATCCATCCCGAATACGTCAGGAACATAAATACTCAAGTAAATGACCGATTTCTCTTTTAAAAACCACAAATAGTATTTAAAACCCTTTTTCGAAATTCACTTGCCGAGTTTTTATATAACGTTTAGTAACACAACCTTGTTCAGAAATACAATTGTCCGCGAAGGAAATAATTTCTCTTTTCGGATGATTTAGAAAATAAACTCTAACCTCCCTTAGTCATTAAATTACAATTTCGATTATATTAGTAGTTTAATATTACAAGCAGGATTACAGGTACAACACGTAAGGCATGCTAGTGGGTTCTAGACTACCCGAACATGGCATAACAGTAGCTACGCACGGACTCCCGTCACCTCGTGCGTACGTAGCCCCCGAAGATAATAGCATGTACTGAATTAATTCACCTAGGGGGACGATTCCCCCTCACAAAGTTAGAAAGGAGACTTACCTCACTCCGGAATTCCAATACCGGCTTCCAAGCCCTTCCGATGACTCCAACGGACGCACCATGCTCCGAAACTACCACATAACAGCAAAGCAATGAAAATTCATCCTAATACTCACAAAAAATTCAAATTATATACTTTCCCAACCTTGCTCGGAGAAATGACCACAATGCCCTCGGGCCCACGTGCCCGAAAATCTGAAATTCTCGAAGATACATTCTACCCATAGTCCTACTAGTTCAATCATACAATTTACTCTACATTCCATACTCAAATTCGTGTCTCAATTCCAAATTTACATTTTCTAGGTTTCTTCAAAAATTTCCCAAATTCCTACCAATTCTATGCCTAATCCATGCATATAATCTTGTATTTATCTTACAAACGGAAGGAATTTACTTACCTTGATGCCTGACGAAAATCCCCTTTGAAATGCTCTCCAAAATCGCCAATGTCAAATGAAAAATGGGTGAGAAATGAAAAAACCCCACTTCAAAACATTCTTCCCAGGCCTCCCTTCACACCTGCGGTCCAATAGCCACTCCCGCGGCTCCGCACCTGTGGAAATTCCATCGCAGGTGCGGCTTTGACTCAACCCAGCATCTCTCGCTTCTGCGGTCCTTTCTTCGCACCTACGCTTCCGCATGTGCGACCAACCTTCCGCACCTGCGGCCTCCTCCGCTCCAGCCCAAAACTCATACCTACGGTGCCCTTAGCTGCATCCGCAGCTCCGCACCTACGGTCAAAGCCTCGCAGGTGCGGTTACACCAGAACACAGCAACATTCAGCCTTCTTCAACTTCAAACATTGATCCGTTAACCACCCGGAATCCACCTGAGGCCCTCGGGACCCCGTCCAAATATACCAACCTATTCCAAAATATAATGCGGACTTGCTCGAGGTCTCAAATCACATCAAACAAAATCAGAACCATGAATCGCATCCAAATCCCAACTTTATGAACTTAGAAATTTCCAACTTCTACATCCGATGCCGAAACATATCAAATCACATCCATTGACCCCAAATTTTGCGCATAAGTCATATTGAACATTACGGACCTTCTCCAACTTTTGGAATCGCATTCCGACCTCGATATCAAAACTTCCACTTCCGATCGGATTTCTCAAAAACCTTCAAATTTCTATCTTTAGCCAAATAACTTTAAAATGACCTACGGACATCCAAATTCACTTCCGATCGCGTTCCCAATTCCAGAATCACCATACGAAGCTATTCCCAGACTCGGAATCCCAAACGGAAATCAACAACATAGAAATTCACTTCAAGCCCAAATTTATGAAATTCTTCTAAAATGCTATCTTTCGCAATATGCACCGAAACGCTCCCGGGTTATCCAAACCCCGATATGGACATACGTCCAAGTCCGAAATCATCATATGAACCGGCTGGAACCTTCAAATCCTGATTCGGAGGTCGATTACTCAAAATTCCAATCCTAGTCCATTTCTCCAACTTAAGGCTTCTGAAATGAGAATTTTCTTTCCAAACCAACTCTAAACTTCCCGAAATTAAATTCCGACCACATCTACAGATCATAACACCCGAAACAAAGCTACTCACGACTTCAAACTGCTAAACAATAAGCTAGAGCCCAAAACAACCGGTCGGGTCGTTACAGCCCAGACTGGTGCACTCCCCGGGGCAGCAACCATATCCCAGGCTGGAATAGGAGTCCAGACTCCTGCTACCCACACTCCGGAGCAGACTACTCCTCAGATTCAGACCCTAGTAGCCCATCCAGTTGGGGTAATTCATCCAGTTGCTGCAGCACCGCTCGTTGATGGGACAACTATGTCCTCTGATGTCTTATGGAGATTGGATATGTTTATCAAGCTTTTCTCTGTTCATTTCAGTGGTGCCACTTCAGAGGACCCCCAGGAATACCTTGATATTTTTTATGAGGTTCTTCAGAACATGGGTAGTTTGGAGACCAATGGGGTCGACTTTGCTGCTTTCCAGATGACCAGTTCTGCCAAGAAATGGTGGAGGGATTATCTATTGACTAGACCAGAGGGATCACCTGCTCTTACTTGGGAATTCTTGGAGAAGTTTCTACCTATTACTACTAGAGAGGAGCGCCGCCATCAGTTTGAGCGTCTCCAGCAGGGCAGCATGACTGTTACGCAGTGTGAGACTCGTTTCATGAATTTGGCCCGTCATGATACTCTTTTGCTACCCACGGAGAGGGGGAATGTTAGGAGATTTATTGAGGGTCTTACTCATCCTATTATATTGCAGTTGGCTAAGGAGAGAGGGAGCGAGATGTCTTTCCAGGATGCGGCCAATATGGCCTGACGAGTTGAGGTAGTTATTAGATTGGGAGGTCAGCGGTCCGACAAGAGACCTCGACATTCCGGTGGATTCAGCGGTACCTCATCTGGAGGCGGGGTTACTTTCAGTAGAGGCCATTCTTTGAGGCTGTTCCATTCAGCACTTGAGACATTCCATGGTGCCTCAGGTGGTAGTGGCTCTTACTTGTCTTTTTCTGATCAGCCAGCTCCTATCAGCGCACCTCCTCTTCAGAGTTTTCAAGGTGGTTATACAGGTCGAATGGGTCAGTTTGCTGGCCAGCAGTCTCAATAGCCGAAGTTTGTTATACTTGTTGTGACCCGAGGGACATTGCTAGATATTGCCCTCGCGCGTTGGGTAGTTCTCAGTATCAGGGTTTTCGTGCTATACTTCCGGCATCAGCTGCCGCACCACCTGCCTAACCATCCAGGGGTAGGGTTCAGGTAGCCAGAGGTAGGGTCCAGATTGTTAGAGGTGGATGTACGCCTGTCAGAGGTCGTCCCAGAGACATGGTTCAGGTTTCCGGCCAGACCTGAGGTAGAGTCCTCCGATGCTGTTATCACAGGTACCATTTCAGTTTCCAATAGAGATGCTTCAGTTCTGTTTGATCCGGGGTCTACTTACTCTTATGTGTCATCTTATTTTGCTTCGTATTTGGTTGTGCCCCGCGATTCCTTGAGCGTACCTGTGTGTGTGTCTACGCCCGTAGGGGATGCTATTGTTGTAGATCATGTGTATCACTCGTGTGTGGTCGTTATTGAGGGTCTTGAGACCAGTGTAGACCTTTTGCTTCTTGATATGGTTGATTTTGATGTCATATTGGGCATGGATTGGCTGTCACCTTATTACGCCATCTTGGACTGTCACGCCAAGACAATGACCTTAGCTTTGTCGGGGTTACCTCGATTAGAGTGGAGAGGGACTCCTGGTCATTCCTCCAGCCGGGTTATTTCTTATATGAAGGCTCGGTGTTGGTCGAGAAGGGGTGTTTGGCCTATTTGGCTCATGTTCGTGATTGTAGTGTTGAGGGTTTTTCTATAGATTTAGTGCCTGTTGTTCGTGAGTTTTCCAAGGTGTTTCCTGTAGACCTTCCGGGGATGCCACCCGACAAGGATATCGATTTATGCATTGATGTGGCTCCGAGCACTCAACCCATTTCTATTCCTCCATATCGGATGGCCCCACTAGAATTGAAGGAATTGAAAGAACAGTTGCAAGACTTGCTTGATAAGGGCCTCATTAGGCCTAGTGTACCGTCCTGTGGTGCACTGGTTTTGTTCGTGAAGAAGAAGGATGGATCGATGAGGATGTGTATAGATTACCGGCAGTTGAACAATGTCACTATCAAGAACAAGTATCCGTTGCCGAGGATTGATGATTTGTTTGATCAGCTTCAGGGTGTCAAAGTGTTTTCAAAGATCGATTTGAGATCAGGCTACCATCAGTTGAAGATTAGGGCATTCGATGTCCCTACGACATACTTTCGGACGAGGTATGGGCACTATGAATTTCTGGTGATGTCTTTTGGCTTGACTAATGCCCCAACAACATTTATGGACTTGATGAATCGTGTGTTCAAGCGTTATCTGGATTCCTTCATAATTTTTTTTATTGATGACATTCTAATATACTCCCGCAGTCGGGAGGAGCATGAGCAGCACCTCTGGATAGCGCTTTAGACTTTGAGGGACAGTCAGTTATATGCTAAATTTACAAAGTGTGAGTTTTGGTTGGATTCAGTCGCCTTCTTGGGTCATGTCGTATCAGCGGAGGGTATTCAGGTAGATCCTAAGAAGATTGAGAAAGTTAAGAACTAGCCTAGACCCACTTCAGCCACAGAGGTCATGAGCTTCTTGGTGTTTGGCGGGTTATTACCGTCAGTTTCTGGAAGGGTTTTCATCTATTGCAGCCCCGATGACTAAGTTGACTCAAAAGGGTGCCCCATTCAAATGGTCGGACGAGTGTGAGGCGAGCTTTCAGAAGCTCAAGACAACCTTGACTTCAGCACCGATGTTGGATTTGCCATCAGGTTCAGGATCTTTCACGATATATTGTGATGCCTCCTGTGTTGGGCTCGAAGCATTATTGATGCAATAAGGAAGGGTGATTGCATATGCGTCTCGGCAGTTGAAGATTCATGACAAGAATTACCCTGTCCATGACTTAGAGTTGGAAGCCATTGTTCACACATTAAAGATTTGGAGGCACTATCTTTATGGCGTGTCGTGTGAGGTTTTCACGGATTATCGCAGCCTTTAGTATTTGTTTAAGAAAATGGATCTCAATTTGAGCCAGAGGGGATGATTAGAACTATTGAAAGACTATGATGTCACTATATTGTACCATCGGGGGAAGGGCAATGTGGTGGCTGATGACTTGAGTAGAAAGGCGGTGAGTATGGGCAGACTTGTGTTCATTCCAGTCGGTGAGAGGCCGCTGGCTTCAGACATTCAGACTTTGGCTAATCAGTTTGTAAGGTTAGACATTTCAGAGCCCAGCCGTGTTCTAGCTTGTACAGTCGCTCGGTCTTCCTTATTCGAGCGTATCAGAGATTGGCAGGATGATGACCCGCACTTGATGGTCCTTAGGGACAGTGCTGCCAACCAGGTTATAGCTGGAGATGATGGTGTTTTGAGGATGCATGGTCGAGTGTGTGTGCCTAATGTAGATGGGCTTCGTGAGTTGATCCTTGAGGAGGCTCACAGTTCTAAGTATGTTATTCACCCGGGTGATGCGACGAACCAGGACTTGCGGCAACATTATTGGTGGCGAAGGATGAAGAAGGATATTGTTGCGTATGTGGCTCGTTTCTTGAATTGTCAATAGGTGAAGCATGGGCATCAGAGACCTGGTGGTTTGCTTCAGCAGATAGAGATTCCTGAGTAGAAGTGGGAGCGTATCACTATGGACTTTGTTGTTGGACACCCACGTACTCGGAGGAAGTTCGACGCTGTTTGGGTTATTGTGGACAGGCTGACTAAATCAGCACACTTATTCCCGTGGCATGTACTTATTCTTTGGAGCGGTTGGCAGAGATATATATTCGGGAGATTGTTCGCCTTCACGGCGTGCCAGTGTCTATCATTTCTGGTCGAGGTACGTAGTTTACCTTGCACTTTTGGAGGGCAGTTCAGCGTAAGTTGGGTACGTGAGTTGAGTTGAACACAACATTTCATCTTCATATGGACGGGTACTCCGAGCGTACTATTCAGATCTTGGAGGATATGCTACGCGCTTGTGTTACAGATTCTGGAGGATCGTGGGATCAGTTCTTTCCGTTGGCGGAGTTTTCCTACAACAACAGCTACCAGTCGAGCATTCAAATGGCTCCCTATGAGGCATTATATGGTAGATGGTGTAGATCGCCAGTTGGATGGTTTGAGCCGGGAGAGGCTCAGTTATTGGGCACAAACTAAGTTTAGGAGGCCGTGGACAAGGTCAAGATTATACAGGATCGACTTTGTGCAGCTCAGTCCAGGCAAAAGAGTTATGCCGACCGTAAGGTTCATGATGTAGCATTCATGGTCGGAGAGACGGTATTACTTCGGGTATCGCCCATGAAGGGTGTTATGAGATTTGGGAAGAAGGGCAATTTGAGCCGTAGGTATATCGGGCCATTTGAGAGTCTCGAGAGAGTGGGGGAGGTAGCTTATAGACTTGCGTTGCCTCTAGGGTTATCCTCAGTTCATCCGGTATTCCATGTGTCTATGCTCCGGAAATATCATGGTGACCCGTCCCACGTGTTAGATTTCAGCTCTGTCCAATTGGACAAAGATTTGACTTATGAGGAGGAGCCGGTAGCCATTCTAGACCGGCAGGATCGTCAGTTGAGATCAAAGAGTTACCCTTCAGTTTGAGTGCAGTGGAGAGGTCAGCCTTTTAAGGCGGCTACTTGGGAGTCCGAGTCGGACATGCAAAGTAGATCTTCCCACCCGTTCGCCAGTTCAGGTACTTTTCTATGTCCGTTCGAGGACGAACGTTTGTTTTAGACATGGAGATTGTGATGAGCCAAAGGGTCATCTTTTTATTTAAGACTCCATTCCGGGCTCATTATCCTTAGAAATATTATTTTTATTCACCTCGATTTGCATGCACAGTTTTTGCGTGAATCCGGAAAGCCGTTATGTGAAAATATGTGAAATAATAATTTTTGAGAGTTTAATTTAATTTTTAGTAACATTTTGAGTAAACGGACCCGGACCCGTGTTCCGACATTCCCGGGAGGTCCGTAGTAAAATATGGGACTTGGGCGTATGCCCGAAATCGAATTCCGAGGTCCCTAGCTTGAGAAATTAATTTTTGATGAAAATTGTTAAACTGAAATTTAAAGGAATTAAAGAAATTGATTAATGTTTGAACTCATTGGTATCGGGCCTGTATTTTGGTTCCGGAGGCCGGTACAGGTCTATTATAACATATATGCATGTCTGTGAAATATTGTCGAAATCGGAGTTTATTTGACGTGATTCGGACGTCCGGTTTAGAAGATAGTGAATTTGAAATGTTCTTGAGAAATTCATGAGTTTTGATGCTAAATCCGTAGTTTTAGGTGTTATTTTAGCGATTTGATCGCACGAGCAAGTCCGTAGGATGTTTTAAGACTTGTGTGGATCTTTGGTTTGGAGTCCCGAGGACCCTGGTGAGTTACGGGTAGGCTTCGAGATGTTTTGAACTTAGTGAAAACCTGTTGTTTTGCTGTTTCTGATGCACAGGTGAATTGTTCTTCGTGTTTGCAAAGATTCTCTCGCGAACGCATACAGTAAACCTACTGAGGGAGAAATCCTTCTTCGTGAACGTGAGGAACTGGACGCGAACGCGAAGCACTGGGGGGGAGGGGGGGGTAGTACCCTTCGCGAACGCGACCAGACCTCCGCGAACATGATGAGTTATGGGACCTGGGGGAGGGGAGTCGAGTTGTTCTTCGCGAACGCAACCACTGGGACGCGAACGCGATGGTTAGTTGGTCTTAGCATCACGAACGCGAACAGCACATCGCGAACGCGAAGGCCTTTGGGCCGCAAAGCACCGCGAACGCGAAAAAGGCCTGTCCACCGATTAAAACAAAACCTAAAAACGGGATTAGGCCATTTTGTTTTCATATTTTCAAAATCGAGAAGGCTTAGAGGAGATTTTCAAGAGACAAGTTCTTCCCCAAAGTGGTGATAAACGATTCTAAACTATTTTCTCTCAATTACCCATTGTTTTTCATCACGTTTCAATAAAAAATCTAGGGTTTTCATGGTAGAAATTGGGGGTCTGGGTAAAATTAAGGAATTTTGTATAATTTGAATTTAGACCTCGAATTGAGGTCGAATTTTGAAACTAATTACATATTCGGGTTCGGGGGTGAACGGGTAAAGAATTTTGGTCCGAACCTCGAGTTTGGACCAAGCGGGCCCGGGGTTGGTTTTTAACTTTTTTGGAAAAACTTAGGAAAACCATGATTATGCATTAAAGTTAATTCCTTTAGCAATAATTAATGATATTGAACTAATTATGATTAGATACAAGTGGGTTAGAGGTGAATTCTAAAGGAATAGCGGTATTTGAGTAGTGAGTGGCCTGCGAAATCGAGGTAAGTGTTTTGTCTAACCTTAGCTTGAGGGAATAGGTATTGAGTGACTAATCGCTACTTCTTTTGTTGTTGAATACGATGTATAGGTGAGGTGACGAGTACCTATACACTGTGGTCGAGTCATAATATGCGAGTGAAAGTTAATTCTTGTTATTCTTGTTGTCTTAAAGCCTATTATCTATGATTATTGTTGTTAGTGAAATGTTGGAAGATTTGTATCCGGTTCCACCGAGATAGATAATAGTGAATATTGAGTAGCGATTGAATGGTAAATGGTGATAGAACTCTTTGTATGTTGTTAATGATTCTGTGACTGGTGAGGAAGAGAGTAAAGCACGAAGGGTGATGCCGTGCATAATTTACTTAAATTGTGAGGAAGAGTGTAAAGCACGAAGGGTGATGCCGTGCATAATTTTTTAAATATTAAGGAAGAGTGTAAAGCACAAAGGGTGATGCCGTGTATAATTTATTTAATGGAAAAGGGTCGGATATACCCCTGTACTATCATCAATAGTTTAAAAAAGCCCCTCGTTATACTATTAGGACATCGTAATCCCTTCCGTTATACTATTATTTGTATAAGCCCTTACTTTAACGGAAGTGCCACATGGCACGCGTATAACTATCGGGGCTGTTTTATAAGTGCTCCGACCCACCCATAACCCAACACGACATTAACCCTCTCTAAAACACGGTAGACCACCATTCTTTCACCTTTGAACCCTTTTATCTTTTCAACACAAAATACCATAGCAGATCCTAACCCTCTCTAAAACACGGTAGACCACCATAGTTGATGTTGAATGATTTCACATGCTCTTGGTGTAAAGGTCAGTTGTGTCTTCATTATACTTGTTGATTTTAGTATTTGTTGCTCGATTTTGCCGTTTACTTGTTTTAATTTTCTTATTTTGGGGTCTAAGGTTTTGGTTTGAACAATATCTTACTTCTATCCTTCATTTTTATGTAAATACTTTATAGTTTTCCGTCTTGTAGTTGTTGCATCTTTTAGTTTATTTGTGGTCCCGATTTTTGTAGTTGTTCTGCAAAAAATTGGATTTATTGTTTTCTGCTTTAGGGTTTTATATTAGATTTGTTTTTTTCTGTGATGTTGATTGAGATTCTAGTCTTTTTATTTGCTTATTAGCTAAGGTGGTCCTGAATGTAGGACCCTTGAAGGAAATTTCTTCATTAAACTATTTTTGTGGTTGGATTTTTGTGCATGTTTGTCAATTTGCTCTCTTTGTCAATTTTTTATGAAGTGGTGGCACATAAACTGAATTTTGTTGTGGATAATTTTGTACATATTGTATTTATTTATTCATGGGACCCTATGTCTCACATGTCATTTTCTGCATTTTTTATTCATTCATTTTACTTTCTACATTCTGTCTCACAGCAAATGCCTTTCAGTTTCTGCCTATATTTTGTCATTTTTTTTGACCTTATACATTCTGTCTCACAACACTTATATTAATATTCTTCCTTTTTTTTACTGTTTGATAACCATTCTTATTTGGTATATTTACTAGGTTATTGGAGATGATGTTAGTTGAATTAATATTCAATTATGAAGGTGCATGGGTTACACATCCTGAAGTTGGGTACACAAAGAATAAAGTGCACACCTTGTCAGGGTATGATCCATACTTGCTTTCTTATATTGATATAGAATCTGAATTCATAGTTGAGCTAGGTTTTTTACGGATTCAACAACTAATATTTGCTGCACCTTCTGGTAAATTGTATGAGGTTAAAGGGGATGTGGGGATTAGAAAATTGACATCCTTGCTTTATACTGAATATAATGTACTGAACCTTTATGTTGTGGATGAACTTGACCCCTTTATTGAGGGTATTCTCAATATAGTTGATTATAGTGAATCATTTCAAATTTTAGATGAACCTGGTACTGACTGTTCATTAAGTGAAATAGGTTCTGACTCTAGTTCTGATTCTGAGGGATGTGATTCTGAAGGATATGATTCTGAACAATTACATTTACTCAAACTCAAAACAAAGAGACATAAATGAGAATCTAAGTGAGTACAAGGAGATTACAATACCATTGCACATTATTTTAATGGAAAGCTACAGGATAATCCTAAGTATAAGGTAAGGGAGATGGTACTTGATTTGAAAAGGATTTTTGAGTTAAATGTGAGTCATGGGAAGTGCAAGAAGGCAAAAAGAATGATATTGGAGACCTTAGAAGGGAGTTTTGTAGATGAATACAACAAACTAGATGCTTATGCCATGGAATTGAGAGAAAGTAATCCTGGTAGTGATGTAGTCATTAACATTTCAAAAAATGCACTTGACAATGGGAAGAGAAGATTCTTGAGTATGTATGTTTGCTTTAAAGCTATGAAGATGGGTTTCAGGTTAGGGTTAAGACCATTTATTGGTGTAGATGGCATATTTCTAAAGGGGAAAGCCAAAGGCCAATTATTGGTTGTTGTTGGACAGGATGCACAAAACCATTTTTATCCTTTGGCATGGGCCATTGTTGATAAGGAAACAAAGCATTCTTGGAATTGGTTCCTACAATTTCTTCAGGGATCTCTAGACCTTAAGGATGGAGAAGGAATCACATTCATGTCAGACATGCAAAAGGTAATTTATTGTCCAGTTTTAAGTTAGTTTCTGTCTATTTTTATTTCCAAGTTAAATGCTGTCGAGTATACTGTCCAGTATGTTGTCCAGCTTCTACTTCTCATTTTTTTCCTTTTTGATTATGTCCAGTATGTTGTCCTGTTTTTCTGTCCATGTTTATTTTCCAGTAATCTGTCCATTATACTGTGCAGTTTGAATTTCATCTTCTAATTTCATTTTTCTTTCTATCTTTTACTTCTGTCCAGGGGTTAATTGAGGCTATGAAAACTGTTTTACCACAAGCACATCACAGGTTTTGTGTTAGACATATCGAGGCTAATTGGTGCAAGACATATAATACTAGTGAATGCAAAAAACTTCTTTGGTGGTGTGCATGGTACACTTATGAAGAATACTTCAAAGACCAACTAAGCAAGCTAGGAGAGTTGAACAAAGATGCAGCAGAGAGTTTATTGAAGTACCCACCACAGTGTTGGTGTAAAGCTTACTTGGATACAGTTTGCAAAAATCAGACAGTTGACAATAATTTGACTAAATCATTCAATTCCTGGATTCTGGAAGCAAGGAAAAAGCCAATCATTAAGATGTTGGAAGACATCAGAGTCAAAGTTATGAACATGATGGCAAATCATGAAGCTGAAGCTGGTACATGGAGCAATGAGTACACTCCAAAGAGCCTAGAATTATACAATGAATTCATGGAGATTGCTCAACTGTGTAGAGTTAATTCCAATGGAGAAGGAGGATATGAAGTTAGTGAAGGCTATGACAGGCATTGTGTCAACTTAACCACCAATAAGTGCACATATAGGGCATGGGACCTTACAAGAATCCCATGCCCTCATGCTATTAGAGCTATACATCACAACAGGGGTGACCCTTTGACAGAGATGCACTGGTGGTACAGTAAGGAGGCTTTCCTACTTACTTATAGACATAAGCTACAACCTGTTAGAGGAGAAAATTTTTGGAAAATTGACCCATCACAAGCCATGGAGCCCCCAGAATTGGTAAAGTTGGCTGGTAGGCCAAAAGTCAAGAGGGATAGGCAGAAGGATGAGGTAGTTAAAAGGAAAGGAGTGTGGTCACAGTCCAGAAAAGGTAGAGTAATGACTTGTGGAAACTGTGGTCAACCAAACCATAATGCAAGAAGTTGTTCTCAGGTAATCTAGACTCCCAACTTATTCATGTTCTATGATTTTTTGATGAACCTATATATATCTCTAATATGTTGTACTTGTTCTTTAATAGCAACCAAAGGGAAAGCAGGTAAGAAAGGAAAAACAACCTAGGAAAAGGACAAGAACTTTGATGGAGTCTGAAGCTGAAGAAGAAGAAATACAATGTTCAGCACCACAAATGACTCAACCAAGTCAGGAAGATGGCTTTAGCTTCATGCCTAGACCTAGAGTTGGTCAATCAAGTATGGAACATAATGAAGATGTTGTGGTTAGGACAAAGGTGATATCAGAAGCCAATACAAGATTTCAACTAAGGCAACAGACAAACTTACCTATTGGGACTAGATCTATAAACTTTACTGATGATCACACTGGGGTAAGTGAGCCCACATCCCTTCCATATTCACCAGCGGGCCTCATGCGGAAGGGTAAAGCAGCTACAACTTCAACTCAGTTAGAAAAACAAAGGCAACAGAAGATTGGGAAGCTGAAGATAAGGAAAGGAAAATGACAGTCCTGATTCTATCCATTTCTATGTAATTTTTGTGTATTCTGGATGTAATTACTACAAACTTCATGACAGTTAATATTTTGGGTTGTAATTACTGCATTGACAGTACTGCATTTTGGGTTGTAATTACTGCATTGACAGTATGTTAATTTCTGGTTTTGGGTTGTAATTTATGTTTTAAGGTTGTTATCGAAATGTTTCTAGTTAACTGTCCAGATTTTTGGTTTTTAACTGCCCAGATTCTTTGGCATTAGGTTGGTGCAAAATGCTGTCCAATTTATAGCAACATTGTACTACCCAATTTTTTCTGTTTTTTTTTGCTTTAAGGTTGTTCACTGCCCAGTTTTTTTGGCTTTAGGTTGGTGCAAAATGTTTTCCAATTTTTAGCAACATTGTACTGCCCAGTTTAGAAGCAACTCACCAACACAATATATTTGAATACTAGAAGTGCATTCATGAAAATCTACACAAAATGCCATAGTGCACTAAGGCTTGATTCATTCACAAAATTTTGGATTCATTACAAGCTGACCAACACAAAACTTTCTTTAAAATCTAGATGTTACAACAATCAACTACATCAAAAACCTACTCCACTAAACAAAATGCTGGATTCATTTCATCTTCAATGCAACAACAAATCCGACTAACAGTGCAACTGAAACCATAATGAACATCTTCATGTGCATCATTTTCACTTCCATTTCCCTTGCTTTGTTCACTTCAACATCATTAAAGCCTCCAACATATCAACTTTTTCAATCAAATTGTCCCTTTCAAGCTTGCACGCATCCAACAACATATTCAATGTCCTGATTTTTACATTGGCAGCATCCAATTTAGCCTTGAAATCATTGATTACTATCAACACTTTGTCCGGGAGGGCTTCGTCTTGCCATTCCCAATATCCACATGACTCATTCTTACAAATACAAACAATTACAAACAATTACTATAGAGAATAGAAAAAATTTACAGAATAAATAAATTTGAACAACAGAAAAAATTAAAGAACAGAAAAAATTAAGACATTAACTACATCGACTAAATTCACACTTACTTCTGGTTTAACACATTTGTAGAATCTCCTTCCGGGGTTGTTTGTGGTCGTCGAGGTGAAGTTGTTCGCAATCTCCCCACAGTAGCACCTCCTCCTCGATGTAACAGTACAACTAGACATAGAATGCAAGAATCAGAGTTTAACTGAGAAGAAGAAGAGAGAATTTTAATAATGGTGATAGGCCATGTTTTACCGTGTTTAAAAAATTGAGAAAGAAGAAATATTAGGGTTCAAAGGTGAAAGAATGGTGGTGTACCGTGTTTTAGAGAGAGTTAGGGTCGGGTTGGGTTATGGGTGGGTCGGAGCACTTATAAAACAACCCGGATAGTTATACGCGTGCCACATGGCATTTCCGTTAAAGTAAAGGCTTATACAAATAATAGTATAACGGCAGGGATTACGATGTCCTAATAGTATAACTGGGTGCTTTTTTAAACTATTCATGATAGTAGAGGGGTATATCTGACCCTTTTCCATTTATTTAAATTGTGAGGAAGAGTGTAAAACACGAAGGGTGATGCCATGCATAATTTATCTATATTGTGAGCTGAGATTAAAAGCACGAAGGGTGATGCCGTGCATTCTTATTTATAATCTGGTGAGGATGAGAGTAAAAGCACGAAGAGTGATGCCGTGCACTCCTTTATTATTTGGTAAGGCTGAGAGTAAAAGCGCAAAGGTTGATGCCGTGCAAGTTTCCTTTCTATTTTAATTGCTTAAATTGTTGTTGATCACTATCTATTTATGTCTTATTATTTTTTTCACTCCTTATGTTAAATTCCCACTGTATGCTCCCTTCTCATTATTTGTTGTTTACTTTTCTTTGATCAATGTTGTTTCTACTAGCCTGATTATACATGTCCAGGTTTTGTTTGTGGTGTCCTGTCCTAGCCTCGTCACTACTTCGCCGAGGTTAGACTCGACACTTACTAGTACATGAGGTCGGTTGTACTGATACTGCACTCTGCACTTTTTGTGCAGATCCAGGTTTAGGTCCGAGCTGAGTTCGAGTTAGAGCTGACATTTTCGCACGGAGATACGAGGTAGATCTGCCGATGTCCGCAGATTCCTGGAGTCTCTTCCTTATTATTCAGTTGCTGTTTTCTTTAGTTCAAAACAGATATAAATTTTCTTTAAGCCAAATACTTGTGGTAAATTCTTAGTAGTTCGTGAATTGTGACCCAAACCCTAGGTAGCTAGACATTAGTATTAGTTTCGCAGTATCGCCTTACTATTTCATTTACTATTTTTGGTATCGTATATTGGATGGTAGTAACATTTCTTATATGTATTAATTGTTTTAATGTCGTAATTCTCTAATGTTGGCTTGCCTATCAAGTATAGCGTTAGGCGCCATCACCGTCCCGACGGTGGAAAATCGTGTCGTGACAGGAAATCACCTTAAAATTATGTATTTCCAGCTGTCTAATTACGGAAATAATATCAATTAGCATGGTGCATCCTAATATAACTTAACAAATCAATTCTGACATGCCTCATTATCAACCCAATTAATTAGAATGATTTTTCAGTTGTATATAACTGTTGTATTTAACTTTTGTATTTAGTGTGTTTCAATATTTCTTTTTATAGTTGCATTCTTTAGATTCAATGTTTGTATTTATTCTATTCACTATTTTATATTCGGTGTATTCATATGTATTTGTATTAACAGTATTTTAGTTATTCCTAATACATGCTATTACTATTGTATTCAATATATTTCATTAGTTGTATTCATTGTATTTCTATTTGTATTCAGTGTATTTTGAATGTATTCACTGTTTATATTCTATTCTATTTTATTATTTGTATTCAATGTATTTCAATGTTTATATTCTGTATTCATGCATGAATACATGTGTATTCAACTGTATTAAAAATATTTAAAAATATAAACCTTGGAAATACATAAATACAGGAAAAAAATTATGTATTTATACAAAAATACAATGTATTTGAGTGAAATTTTACAGAATACAACGTATTTCTATCATTGTATGTGATTAAATAGCAAAGAAGAGAAGAAAATTCGCCGAAGATGGCATTTTCCGACCAAGCAAAATATTGTATACAGTGTATTAAAACTAAAAATGGAGACGAACAAAAACCTCGGCCCTCAAATCTTCTCCGTCGTAAAAAATATTGCATTATCCGTGTAGAGGAATCCATTGATATCCAAATATATGGCGTAGAAACTAACCAGTACAAATCAATTGAAATACCCGACGTACTCGAAGAGAGAAAAGGAAGAGAGAGTGAAAGAAGAATATTTTGTTGGAATTTTGAGAGAGAATCGTGTGTTAAGTGAAAGAAAGAGACAAAAACCTAAATAGCATATTTCACGCCTCAATCATAGTATATACCATAAATATCTATTTTGTTATAAAATATAAAAGGTAGCTATAGAAAATAATATTTTAAAATAATTTTGATTTATTTTGCTATAGGAGGTAAAATTTCCATTATTAGATTATCATTTGACTTGCCATCATTAATTGGACCATTAGTAAATTATTAGTTCTAGGCACTTTATACCTATGTAAATGATAACCTCATTTAAAAATATATATATATGTACATGCATATTAGTACCTGCGAAAATTAAATAAATTATAACTAATAAAATAACTTAAAAGTTCACTCTTAAGATATCGGGTTATCACAGCTTAGCTGCCATGTCTGAAGCGTTTTCTGAAAAACATATATTTGGAGAATATCAGTTTGTGTTTAGTTAATTAATTTTTTAAAAAATATTTTTTTTAATATTAGAAAAACAATTTGTGTTTGGATAAGGTTCTAAAAGTACTTTTAGGAAAAAGTTACTTTTTTTAGCAATAACACTTTTTCCATACAAGTTTGGAGAAACACCTCAAGTTTAGATAAACACCTCAAGTTTTTTAAAATAAGTATTTTTTTATAAAAAGTAACACGTTTAGCTTTCTAGAAACTTGGCCAAACAAGTTAAGCTCCAAACGCTTAACTAGGGATATGTGTTCGGTACTTTGGTCATGTAAGAACTTCGGTTTGGTACGTTGGTAATTCCTAAAGCAGCAAGCAGCCGTAGACTGTAGTCGACCGTGATCCTGGTCACCGCTAATTGCTAAAGTAGCAGCTATATGAATCTGTAATGATAATTTCTAAAGACTTCAATAGAATTGCTATAATTTCTAAAGACTTAAATATAATCGCTATAATTACTAAAGACTTCAGCAGCTAAAATTGTTAAAGCAGCAACTATTTTAAAAATGTTCGGTATTTCGATTTTGATACTCTAATACCGAAGACCGATCGAAGAACCGAAATATTGATATTCTAATATCAAAAACCATACCGAAGACCGATCGAAGAACCGAAATATTGATATTCTAATATAAAAACCATACCGAAAGCCAAAAAACTGGAACCTAAGAATCGAATTTATTTGGTTCGATCCAATCTTTCGGTTTCTCTGTTTCTATGCCCATCCCTACGCTTAATTATTGTGCTCAACTGTTGTCGAAGAACCAAAGAGTGGACAAAGTCAACACCCACCATATGTTGGATCCTTTGGTGGACAGATGTCTTGATCTTTTAAGGCTTGACTCAAGCAAAAACTAAAAGAAATCCTAAATACGACAAATTTATCCAACTAGGAACTTGTTTCTTCAATTTTATGCTTAAAGATATAAGGTCGATACCTTACTTCACATTATAAACTTATATTGGTTAACATTTGTACATTATAAACTTTTCTTCGACAAAATAATAATGTTTAATTGTCTACGGGTAAAGTTTTTTTCGATTCCCCGATGAGAGAACAAAGGAGATGCACTGATCGACGTAATTATAATGAAGGCCAGAATCTCTTCATATCGAGACCCGGGAGGATGAACGTATAACTAAGATCGGACACGGTAAAACAACGCACCCCGGACCGAGTATAACTTCTGGACCTCGGGAGATACTGTGAATGGTTTTGCATGACATATGGGGGGTCGTAATATTCGCCCCCAACCGGATATTACAGGGCGAATCCCGTTCAGTATCAATAATGGATCAACAATTACCAAAAATAGATTTTTTAAACCTTTTTTAGACTTATACTAGGACTGAAATTCTCCTACTATATAAAGAGGAAGTTTTACTTTTGTGTGACACATTATAACACACAATTCAAAGCAATAAAAGTTTACTTTTGTCTTCTAGCTAATGTTCAAGGCATTACTTGTTTGTTCTTTTCTCTACTCACGACCAAGTTGTACCGAGGGTCCAATCGAGGACGAGTTCCACTGTTCAATCTAAGATCAAGCTTGGTCATTATATTGCAATTGGTTTGATCGTTTATTTTTTCTTTAATTCATCTATCTGTTAGTCTTAATTATTCGTATTGAATGAAACCACATATCCCTAAAACCAATTGTTACTCATTTTTGGGGTAAACAGTTTGGTGTCCATCATGGGGCTAAGGATAATAGCGATGATCTAGTACGAATCTCCATAACACATCCTATTTTATGCTTATTCTTTGAAAACTTAATTCTAGGTCAGCTTAAAAATGTCAAATACTCAGTCTGCTCACTTAAACGTTGACCCTGAGTCAGGCCATAACGATGATAATAATAATGTGGTGCCCAGTAATGATGTGCTTCCTGCCGATCCCAATGGTGTCCCAGCCGCCGACCCTGTCGATGCTAACTCATAGGTGGACAGCAACATCAGTTTTCCAATTGGTCCCGAAAACAGTTTCGCGGTGGACCCCGACCAATGGCTTGAGAAGCGCTAGAGAATGAAGGTGATGGGGTGAGCCTACGATTTATTTTCGAAATGTTGCAGGCTCAACAAGCGGCAATAGCACAACTGCAGAACCAAAGCCACGTCCCTAACATGGTCGAGCCCGAACAATCCCGAGAAAATACTCGGAGAAACGAACAAGCTGCCGAGAGACCGGGTGAAGCCAATCCCGGAGAAGCTTCAGAGGCAATGAAGATGCTTGAAGCATTAATAAAATGGGTGGAGTCAAGAGAGAAAAAGATTGAGACCGACGATAAGAAGGTGGAAACATACAACTCCAGGGTCAATCGGATTTGGGGGAGGGGGGCATCTTCGATACTGAAGGGACCAGATTCCAAAACATTTATCTAGAAGTCCTCCCCCCGAGCGCGGAAATGAAGCCAATCTTGAAGAGGTTTCAAATGCTCGACATTCCCATGTATAATAGGACCACAGATCCATGTGAGAACGTAACCTCCTATACATGTGTAATCAAAGGGCACGACTTGGAAGATGACGAAATCGAGTTGGTGTTGCTGAATAAGTTTGGGAAACTCAGTCCAAGGGGGTAATGATATGATATCAGAACTTGCCTCCCTATTCCATTGACTCGTTTTCTATGCTTGCAGATGCATTTGTAAAGGCCCATACCGGGGCCATCAAGGCCGATACTAGAAATTCAGACCCTTTCAAGGTCAAACAAAGAGATAACAAGATACTCAGGGAGTTCGTGTCAAGATTCCACATGGAACAGATGGGTCTGCCACTAGTTGCGGATGATTGGTCCGTTCAGGCCTTCAATCAGGAGATCAACCCCCGAAGTTCCATGGCCGCTCAACAGCTAAAACAAATTTTGGTGGAATACCCAGCGGTGACTTGGGCCGACGTCCACAATAGGTACCAGTCGAAGATCAGGGTTGAAGATTATCAACTCGGGACTTTTTCTGGATCTGTTTACCCCATCAGAACCGATGATAGATAGAAGAGAGTCATTGATCAAGATCCAAGGCCGATTCAAGACCGATATCAGCCATATAGCCCGGATCAGAGGGGAAACAGATCCGTGCGTCACCTAACTAGGAACGAGAAGAGATGTGATCGAGGATTTTTTCAAGTAGAAGTATCCAACAGGGAGATCAAGAGTATTTTGTCAAAGACAGTGAATGCCAACCGGGCAGATTGGTCGAAGAAACTTGATGATGCTCTTTGGGATTATAGGAAGGCTTACAAAACATCGATTGGTATGTCTCCATACCGGTTACTGTTCAGGAAAGCTTGTCACCTTCCGGTGGAACTTGAGCACAAGGCTATCTGGGCATTGAAGAAGCTTAATATTGAATGGGATGTAGTCGCCAACTTAAGGGTGGCACAATTGAATGAGCTTGATGAATTCCGGTACCATTCATATACAAGTTCTTCCTTATATAAGGAGAAGATGAAGTACCTCCATGACAAGTACATCCGGAACAAGGAGTTAAAAGAAGGTGATCTTGTGTTATTGTTGAATTCTTGGTTACGGATGTTTCCAGAAAAGTTGAAGTCTAAGTGGAGTGACACCATTTGGTGCATTAGACTTGAAGAATAAAAATGATGAAATGTTTAGAGTCAATAGCCACCAGGTGAAGAATTATCTTGGAAAGGCTAATGATCGCCAGATCATGGCATTAATTCATTTCAAGTGATTGATGGTAATCTGCGTCGTGTCACGATGTTAAATCAGGCACTTCTTGGAAGGCAACATGTTTCTTTTTATTCTTCTATTTTTAGATAGGTTTTGTTTTGTGCTAACTGGTTTTTGAAGTGAATTGCAGGAACGAGTGTGCTTTGCAGGAACTGTGCTCGAAAAAATGGCTAAGTGTTGAAAAAGTGCGGACCGCACAATATTGCATGCCACAACAGAGAGGAGTCTGCGGCCGCACAATTCTTTGTGTCTAACGACCCGAACGGGTGTTTTGAGCATTTGCAGTTCCCTCGGTAGTTTGGGGGCACGAATAGCTCTATATGATGTTTTAGGACTTGTGTGCAAAATTTGAGTTCATTCTGAGTTGATTTGATATGTTTTGGCGCAGGTTTTTGGAAGTCGAGAGTTCGAAAGTTCATTAAGTTTGATTTGAGATGTGTTTCATCGTTTCGATATTTTTATGCATGATTTGAGGCCTCAAGTAAGTTCGTGTTATGTTATGGGACTTGTTGGTGTGTTCGTACGGGGTTCCGAGGGGCTCGGGTGAGTTTTGGATAGAATTGGGTTGTGTTGCGCTCGTTTTTCTTATGCTTCGCCGTCGTTTCTTCAAGCATAAATGGTACCACATTGAACAAATGAGCTCTGATGTTTGTTTTGGTTGAATCATTAGATCCGTATCGTAATTACAGATCCTTAGCAAAAAGAATCATCGAATTTGGACATTGTATGAGGATTTTATTGTCATTTTACTAAGAAATGGGTTGCCGATTTTTCATATTAATTACGAAATTGTCACTGACTTCGTATTTAAAAATCTGCTCTATTTCCAAATATTGAAACCAACATATCTCCTTCATTTTAAGGTTAAATGGTTCAAAAGCCTATATTAACGGAAATTTCACAAGGAATCTATTGGAGGCATCAAAAGCATGTTTTGGAATCATTTGGCACACAAAACGAGGCAAAACAACTGGGCAAAAGTACTTAATATCGAAAGTTTATTCATTTGGTCATATTTTGAGTTGGGGATGTCTGATTTGGACAGTTTTTTGAGGCGATTTTCACCATATGGATCGGGGTAAGCGTTCTATACTCGATTTTGGTTATATTTCATGAATCCATCTTCATTTTTGGCATTTGATTGATGATTTTAAAGTGAAATTTGGGAGTTTTGTCTAAAATTTTATAAAGTGAATTTTTGAGTTTTGAACATTGATTCGGAGTTGGATTTGAGTGAAACTAGTATGGTTGGACTCGTAATTGAATGATTTGTCGGATTTTATGAGTTTTGTCGGGTTCCGAGGCGCGGGCCCGGGTTGGGCTTTTTGGCCGATTTTGGGATTTTGATTAAAGATTCGACCTTTTCCGATTGGGATTGGTTCTTTTAGCATTAATTGATGTATTTGAGTTATGTTTGGTTAGTTTCGAGCCGTTCGGAGGTTGGAACGCCCCAGATGGCATTTTTTGAACATCGCTTGGCTTGCTCGGCATTGGCATTGGCTCGTTTGAGGTAAGTAACTCTTCTAAACTTAGTGATGAGGGTATGAAACCCCGAATTATGTGTTATGTGATTGGTATTAAGGTGACGCACATGCTAGGTGACGGACGTATGGGCGTGGACCCTGTGAATGGTAACTCCGTTGTTTCTATGGCACCGTATAGTGGCCCTATCTTGTTGTTATTTGTGTTTTCACCATGTGATAAAGTAATTGAGCTGTCAATCATGCTAGATATCATGTTAGGCTTTTTGTTGATACTGTTGGTACCCATAGTAGACATTTCTTACTGTAATCTCACTGATTTTACTGATATGTTCCTACTCAGTCATATCCATGCATTCATATCATATCTCAGTCTTAGTTGTTATTTATTGATACATCATATCATTGTTGTCGGGATAGTTTCATGATATTGAGAGCCCGAGAGACTGGAGAGATTGATGACTGAGTGAGGTCGAGGGCTTGATGGTGAGGACGTTTATGGGATCGGGCTGCACGCCGCAACATGTTTTACTGATTTATGCCACGACTGGCTTGTTATAGCGCTTGAGCTGAAGGAGCCCCTCCGAAGTATGTACACACCCCCATTGAGCGCAGGTACATACTGAGTGCGAGTGCCGAGTGACGAGTGATTGGGACGACTGAGTAACTGTGAGGACTGAGTGACTAGGAGATTGAGTGGATTGATACTTTGAGAGTATGCATATGGTTTTCTCATTGAGTTGCATTGCATTGGCATGCACACATGACATACATGCATAGAGATGCTTTTTTTCTCATGTTATACGGTATCACGTCATTCATGACTTTTTACACACATTGATATGTGGGCATAGAGAGGTATTTCACACTTGCTATCTAGAAAGAAAACGAAATATCTAATTTATTGTGGAGAGGATTTTTGGAAAAATTTACGGTTTTCAAACTATCTCATATTTTACGACGATTTTGGTAAAGGATTTGAATTTTCACTGATATTATTGAAAAGTGGGACTATTTTTGGAAAATTGTGAAAACGCTGAGAATTTTTATCTCTGAGTTACTTTGTTATTTATATGCTTTACGTTGTTATGAACTGCTATTGGTTATTGGTGTTGGACCCGACCTATGTTCCAGCTCATCACTGCTTTCAACCTAAGGTTAGGATTGTTACTTACTCAATACATGGGGTCGGTTGTACTGATACTACACTTCTGCACATTGCATGCAGATATTGGCTGCTGTTATTGTTGTGTTCAATGGTTGCTGGATTGGAAGACGTGCTCGCGTCCCTGTTGCAGCTGCCTCTTTTGTTCGGGGTAGCCTTAGATTATAAAGCTCTGTTATGTACTTTTCAAACAGACTATGTATTTATTTCATTTTCACTTTGTAAACTCTATTCTTAGAAGCTCATGATTTGTAGTACCAGTCCTTGGGAAAGGTTTAAGATTTAGATAATTCCTTTATTTGGTTGTCTTATTACTATTATTGGAATTGGGCAGTTATTAGTTGGCTTACCTAGCGGGTTGGGTTAGGTTCCATCACTACTAGCGGATTTGGGGTCGTGACATTATGCGACCGCACAACTGGAGACCCAAAAATGCAACTCTCTGAAGTTTAAAATTGCAGAGAATTGGTCAATCTGCGGCCGCACTCAATTTTGTGTGGACCGCAGATCTTTAGAAGGGCTCAGGTACAGAGTGCGGACCGCACACAAAATTGTGCAGCCGCACTCAGCTGCATTTTTTACCTAATTTTGTCAACCTATAAATAGGCCCTCATCACACTGTTTAAAACTTTACACACTCTGAACTCTTGAAACCAAAGCAAGCACAGTGCACAAAAATTGTTTCACATTCCACACTCATTTCATCAGCCTATATTCTACCCTGCATCCTTCATCACTGGTATGTTCAATTCATGTTTAGATTTGTCAAGTTTTCTTACTTTTTCTTCTTAAGTAGTATAGTTATTTTTAGGCCTAAAATGTCAGATAATTCATCATGTGTACTTAAAATTGTGTGGATAATTTCATATGCACTCATTGGGGGCTGAGTAAATCATGTATCATGTCTAATTTTCCAATACCATGTCTAAATTGTGCAAAAATTGAAGAACCTAAATTCAGTGCCGTATAATTTTGAATTGTGCAGCCGCAAATGAAATTGTGCGGTCCCCAGATCCTTAGTTAGGGCAACAAGTTATGCATTCAATGTGCAGACCGTGCTCAAAATTGTGCGGTCCACAGAAAAATGTGTACAACTGCAGTTTCAAGTTTCAGGGAACCAGTAGCACTAGGCCTATATTTGTGCGGCCACACTCATAATTGTGTGGTCCACACTTCACTTGTGCGACCGCACTTCAAAATTGTGTTGTCCGCACAAGGCAGTATGTCGCCGCACTTAAGATTGTACGGACTGCACTTTCACATTTGCACACTGTTCTTCCTACAACTTTTTACACACTGGTTTTGAACTTTAACTGACTCATGTTGCTTTGTATTGCATACAATAGTTCGATCAAGAGGTCGGGTGATACTTCTAAAGGTAGGGGTAAACCTTCCCGAGGCCGAGGCAAGGGTACTCAACCTTTTGCAGTGCAGAAGAAAGCAATTGCCAAGAAGACAACTACTAGGAGAGGTAGGGCCACAGAGCCCTCAGAATCAAGCTCTTATATCCCGTCTAGGGAAGCCTCCGAAGGCCATTCAGTGGAGGAAAAACCTGAGGCCCAGTCCCAACCACTACAACTCCCTGGTAGATACCAACTACGCAATGAGCCCTCCACCTCAGCAAGTTCTTTTGAGGGTTCAGATGTAGGCAGCCAGGGTTCAAAACCCTCCTCTACACGTACTCCCCCTGCACTAGTTGCAGTGGATGATGATGATGATGTTCCAGATAATGGTAGAGGAGGTGACAGTAGAGTGGGCGGCCCAGAGAGTTCGAAGAAGAAGGAGGTATGGGAAGACAGGTTTGTGAGCTTGACAGTATTCACCAAGATCAGAGAACGGTGGCCCCAGAGATCGCTCACACTTGAGCAACAGTTTCTATTGAAGGATTTGGATAAATTCAATCCAAATGTGCTTAAAAAGTTCAAGGAGCGAAATGGGTGGATGTGGTTCACCTAGAGTGTTATGGACGCTAAGGAGCATTTGGTCGGGAATTCTATGCCAATCTGGCACACATCAAGAAGGGCACCAAAGTGATCAAGGTGAGGAACTTGAAGGTCAGATTGGATCAAAGCACTCTGAACACCTGCTTGGGGTTCGAGGAGGTAGAGCCAGTCCAATACTTGGAGAAGTTTTCGATGGGTGATGCAACTCGCCCTTGGCTAGCAGAGATCTTGGCAGCTCTAGGACCACCACCACCGTGGATCACAGCGGGGGTTCCCAATGCACGGGCTACCCTCAACTTTGAAGCAAAAGGGTGGCAAACATTTGTGTTCAGCCGTATAGACACGAACTAAAATGAGAACAATCTTCCAATCCCCCCGGCAGGTTTGGTGGCATCTATCATGGCCGGGTACCCCAATCGATGTGGGTGCCATCATGTCGACTAACATGTCAGTAGTTGTCAGAAAGGGTGAGAGCTCCTACCCGTATCCCAACACCCTCACAGAATATCTCACGGATGAAAAGGTGGAGCCGAGGAGTTTTTATTTGAAGGTGCGGGCTAAGAAGCCCTTCTCCTAGTATCTTTGCAAGGCCCGGGGAACCCGAAGTTCAAGGGTAAGGAAACTTCTACTGTAGGCCAGTCTGATGATCCATCGGTGGTGGTTACAGATTCAGCTGCTCTGCATTATACAGCTCCCATGCCTTCTACAACTTCCATGCCTTCCACAGCAGCCAGTCCTTCCATCGAGACAGCTGACATGTCACCACCTTCATCTTCTAGACCATCAACATCAGTACCAGTGCCTTCCTCATCCACATATCCACTCACTACGCTACGAGTCTCCCAGACATTGGCGAGTCTCAACAACTGGATGCAGACAACTACTGCAAAGGTGTCTGACATATCCAGTATCGTTGCAACATAGTCTTCTACCCCAGCAGCACCACAGGTTCGTCCGTCAGTGGAGGAAACATTGAATAAGATCTTGGACAATCAGAAGACCATCATGGATACATTGGTGGCACATGGGGAGCTATTGAGGAGTTGGGTAAACAGGTGAAGAAGATGAAGAAATCACAGGCCTCAAGAAAATTAGTGGACAAGTTGAGAAAAGAAGCGACCAACATTGCAACAACTGGTGATCTTCCATTTGACTTATTGATGGAGACAGATCCATCAGTACCAGCAGACCCAACAACACCATCAACAGAGGCACCAGTTGGCCAATCTGACGAGCCAGACCTTGCTGCCCATACAGCTACTAATGAAGGTGCTTCTGATGTTCACCAACCCCGCTACTCCCCGAGCAGAGGATGATGAGATCCAGTTGGAGGAGCCTGAGGGTGGTGATGCTGCCATGCACACTGAGACCACATAGGGAGTTCTCTTTACTCTTTACTCTCTACCCTCCTTATTTTGATTTTTGTTAAGCATTAAGGACAATGCTTATTCTTATTCATAGGGTGGTCTATTTTGATTGATTTGATATGACATTGGCTTGTAATAACTATAACACTCTTTTTGTTTATCTTTATTTTCCTTTTCATGATGTATATATTCTTCCCCCCTATTGATGTATAAATTCTCTTTCCCATTCTCGGTTTGTATATTCATTTTCTGCTTTCAGTAGTTTATTTCATAGCATAGCTTCTTTATTTTGTTTTCTTAGTAGTCTAACTTCTTATTCACTTTAATAGTTTCTTTTTGATTTGGTAGCTTCTTTTATGTTTAAGTGAGCAATAAGACTTTGGTTTTCTTAATGCCACATTTCTTTCTAAAGGTATGTTTTGTGTGAACCGGGTGGTTCTTCCCAACGATAAATGGCGTGACAAACTTCTTAATGGATTGAGTCTGTTTTTGATGTTTAGGTAAGAATAGTAGTAATAATTAATAAAAGGGTCAAGCATGCTTCACTTGGCACCAACACACTTAACTACACGCTTATGGTTAAAAATAAGTCTTGGAAAGAAATGGCTCTAAGTAGTGACCTTGTGACTCTTGTGTTGACTTAGGTAATCATCGAGTGGTTTAGTTGAACCATTAGCGATTTTCAATCTTAAATACGGTTTTTGTGGGCCCTCGACTCTATCCTCTTTAACAATCTAGCCGTGTGAGAGGTGAGATGTTTTGTTGCAAGTTCAAGTACCCGTGTGAATAGTCTAGAATTTGCCCAGAATGTATTTCTAGGCAAAATTCTAAGTTTTGCTTGGCTTGAGAAGTGATTGTAGGATCTCCTTGACCCATTTTGAAACTTTCCATGGCCCACCAATGATGTTATCCCTAGTCAACCCGTTTGATCCTAAAGCCTTTTTCATTTGATAACCACGTTACAAGTCTTTACCCATTTTATAGTGACCATCTCTTAGCACCCGAGCTTTCCTTAACACTAATGAGAAACAAATGGCAAAAACATAAGTTTGGGAGAGAGACGAGGAGTTTAAAAGTGGTATCAAGCTACAAAAAGAGAAAAGAAATAAAGAAAAGGAAAGGCAAAGAAAAAGAAAAAGAAAGAAAGAACAAAAGAAAAACACAAAAAGAAAGTGAATAAATTGAAGAGTTGAAGGGATTCAAAGAAAAGCAAAAGTGCAAAGCATGGTGAAAGCAACAAAAGAGAAAATGAATATATGACCAAGAAAGAGTGATGTCAAGTCTCTCTAGTTCCCCTAAGGACAAAGAAAATGACTCGAAGAGTTAGCAAAGCATGAGCCAAAAAGAGAAAATGGAGTGCTTAAGGAAAGATGAACCCGTTGTATTCCAACATTTCCCACCTTAGTCCAAAAGCCTTCATTACATGCCAAAAAAGCTTTACGTGATTTCAAGCTGAGTAAGCTTACATTAGTGGTGATCTGCATGAGGGGCAAGCATATGGTACTTAGAGTCGTACTTGTGACATTCTTTTGAGAGTGATGAGCGAACTTTTCACAAGTCATTGAATTGAGTGCTATATTCTTAAGTGAGATGAGCTAAATAAGAGTATAGGAGGAGGAGTTTGGGATCCACAGTGACCTACATGAAAGTACGAACTTCCTTGATAAGTAAAGTCAACTCTTGATGCTCAAGTGTTACATTAGAGCTATTTGTGCTTTAACCTTCAAAACATTGCCTTGTTAATAATTCATGAGTGTGTGGGTAATTGTTGGTCCCAATTGATGTGTGCTTGATTCACCTTATCTTAGCTGAAATAGCTCTTTTCTTGTGGAGGTGGGTATCACCTTATTTGCTTGAGGACAAGAAACAACTTAAGTTTTGGTGAGTTGATAAGTGGGGATTTTGACTACTTATTTGCGCCCTTTTTACTTTCGTTTTAACTCTAAAACGTTTAAAGTTATTTCTGAAAACTGATGAAATATGCTCACTTGCAGGAGTATTGGAAAATAAGCCAAAGTGATGAAATTCAACTCAAGAAGGAGTATTTTTGGATATGGACAAAAGTCAAGAAAAAAGGGCAAAGTGCGGACCGCAGAATTCTGTCTGTGATCGCAGATCATGAAGGATTTCTGTCAGAGCCGCTTTGAAAAGTGAGGACCGCACAATAATTATGCGGTCGCAGAAGATGAAGATAAGTGAGTTCCAAGTCTGATTCCATCAAGAAGTGCGGACCGCACTATAATTGTGTGGCTGCAGAACTCAAAAGTGCGGCCGCACTCAGAAATGTGCGATTCGTAGAACTCAAGAAGTGCGGTTTGTAATTCAGAATTGTGCGGCCGCAAAATCCCCTCCTATCAAGAGCTGCATCAAAGTGCGAACCACACACAGAATTGTGCGGCCAGAGAACCTCCGAAAGAGCAATTTTGTTTGAAAATTACAGTTGTGTATAAATAGTTTTTTTGACAAAATTAGGTTAAGTTTGAACATCTGAAAGTTGGGAGCCGCTTTTATTTACTGTTTTAGGAAATTTTATGATAGCTTGTCTATTTTACATTGGATTTTCATCTCTTTATCATTTAATATGAGTTTAATCATCTTTTCTTCTTTAATTACTTCATTTCCATCTATGAGTAGCTAAATTTCTAGCTAGGATTGTGGCCCAACCCTAGTGTGGTTACATAATGAGTGTTTGATTTAGGGCTTATTTATGGTTGGGTGTGTAATATTTAGCCTAGTTATTGCTCTAATTTTAAAATTAATGGTTGCAAATATTGATTCAAGACTATTTGACTTAGTCTCTAATTGAGAAAGAGAGACTGAGTCTAGGAAAACTTGGTTAACAAGAAATTGGGATGAACTCAAGAAATTGATAGTCCCAATTAAAGGGTTGAATCTAGAGATAGTAAAACCCAACTTGATCATCTATCAACTGTTCTGTGAATTACCCATTTGGACTTGAGAAAGCCAATTTTGGCAAAAACACTCTATTACCGAGAGGTATTGAGTGGGTTATTGCGTGTTGATTGCTATATTAGACCCTGACCAACGAAACTCGCTCTAAAGCCCACAACCCGTTAGGAAAACACCTAGGTGGAAGTCATAGCCTTAGATCTTTTACAAACTTGAAAAACAACACAAAAAATATCACTCTCTAGCTTTACATTTGCAAATAGTAGCATAATATTAGAAGTAAACTAAAAAATAAAGTATGTGGAAGCGCATCTTAGACACGTTATACGCTTAGTCCGAGTATATACCTAATCCCATCTACGCTCCCTAAGGAATCGATCCTGACTCCCAGTTGGGTAATTATAATTGCAATCGACCGCTTCACAACCCCAAACTGTGGTGTGAATTTAGGCGACATTAGAAGCCAATAGGTCCATCCTGCCCTTCAACGCCTCAGCCGTGGCCTTGACCTGATCCATCTCAATCAGAAGTTGGTCAATCAAGTTTATCTTCTCTTGGACCTGCGAAGTTGTGTCATTAGTCATCAGGAGTAGCTTCTTGTTTACATACTCCTATTTCAAAGATGATGCCTCATTCAACACGTTTTCCAGCTTGGCCCGGAGAGTTGGGAGATACTTAAGAGCCTCATCCTGTTGTTCAGTGAGAGCCCTGTACATGTCCTTCTTTTGGACATGCTCTTTGAGATCAAACTCGAGCTGGCTAGTTTCCAAGCGGGATCGAAGGACCTTTCATGATGGATCACCAACGCCTAAAAAATAATAAGGTCACTGGAACACGCTAAAACTTAGCAAAATTCACAAAGAATACAAGGAGTAGACGGCTTACCTGATTCAGTGCTTGTTGCACCTCGTTGAAGAGGCTCGATGTGCCTACTTCGTTCATATTCGCTCGGTCCTCCTCGGTCACCAGGAAACGAAGATAGCTGGCCACACCCAATGGAGCGGACAATGCCCGGGATTCCACTGGGATAGTAAGAACAACCGTTCTCTTATGATTGAGATCCACGCTCGGGGTAAGAAACTACCTCACTAGCTTCGATCTTGAGCTTAGCTCACCCATTCCCGATGTCATGTACTTTTTTAGGACCTCCACGTGAACAAGCCCGAAATAGTCCTCCAATGCGCTCATGCCCATGCTGTCAAAGAACATGTTGAGGGCATCATCTGCGCCCCGTGCTGTCTCTTTTGATTTTTCTTTCTTGGCTCGAGCCTCTTTGAGCATGGACTCTGTGTAGGATGGCGTCTCCGTGATGTTGATGACACCGACTACTTCCTTTAGGGAAGGAGCAACTTCTTGGAAGGTCGTGGCCTTTGATTCTCCTTCTGATTCCCGAGCTATAGTGGGATCGACCTCTTATCCACCTTTTCTGGTTGCCGCTTGATCTTCCTCGTTGATGGTCAACCCGTGAGCAATTAACTCAAGATCATCATCCTCAGGGTAATCACTGAGCCGAAAGAGGGAATTGGGGTCTGGTAACCTGGCTTTGGTGCTCTTCTTGTTGCTTTTCCGGACCCTAACAACAATCCTCTTCTTCTTAACCTCGACATCCGGGGAGCCCGAGGATTTCCTCTTTTTTATTTTTTTTCTCCTCCTTTGTGGCAGATCTAGGTTGTCCCTGAGCAGAGGGTTCGACGATCAAGGACGGGGCCTCGTCCTCATCAAATGGCCTAAGCTCGGTGGTCTTGGGAAAACCTATGAGAGGGAAGATCACTTAGCAAAAATACAAGCCAAGTATGTGAGTGTAATTATTCGGCAAGAAGTCTCACCATAAGAATGATCCTTCCACTTACCCTTCGAGAGCTTGCGCCATTCGCGCTCGAAGTAATACATTTGTTTGCAGATCCCCCCGATCCATTTTTGTCACACCCCGAACCTAAGGGCGAGACCGACACCCGATGCCTCACCTATCCTTGCGTACCAACTTGCGACTAAGTAACTCTGAATATATAATGTCATACTTTGGCCAGGGCCATTGCAAAACAATCTGCGATCACTGACTAAATATCAATATAAAGCTAGGCTGACAAGGCCGACATAACTACTACAGGTGGCAAACCTACAAAATATACATACAAGGCTTACAAGCCCAACATACTGCACTAACTGACAAAATATGTCTACAAGCCTCTAGTGATGGATGTATTGTGATCGGAACAGGGCCCCGACCTATCCATAATATATAAATACATATATACAAAAGATTTACATAAAACTCTAGACCCGGAAACTCCGAAGGACACGGAGCTTACCGATAAATCTAAACTCGGGCAACACCTACTGAGAAGGTCTACTCGTCTGTCTGTCTGAACCTGCACGCATGAAACCAGCACCCCGGCAAAAGGTATGTCAGTACGAAATAATGTACCGAGTATGTAAGGCAACAGAAACTGAAAGCTGAAACTGAACTGATAATATAATAACTAAAAGTAACTAAGAGTCAAAGATAATATGAAGATATGCTTACCTACTGATACTGACTCAACTCTCTCAATATAGTAAGTAAAATAGTTGTCCGGCCTTATAAGGCTCGATATATATAACTACTCTAGCGTAGTAGGCTCGCTCATAGACGCTCAGCTATACTAGGCTCTGTATCTCGGCCATGCTGGGCTCGGTCATAGACGCTCGGCCACAGTAGGCTCGGTATATAACTTACCATCTGAGCTGAGGTTTCCCAATAGGGGCCTGCCCATATATATATATATATATATACACACACATAACCTCTTCTCTCTTGACTGGAATACTGTAACTTCTGAGACTAGGATAATGTGAATAAATTCATGATTACGAACTTCTCTTTATGTCTCGTTGTCAAACATATGTAGTTACAGGATCATGCCAAAATGAAGGAAGGTATTAACCTTAACATACTTGGACAGATTCTCTTGACAATTTCTTTAACACTCGTCTTTTCGAAGAACACATAACGACAGATCAAAGTAGGAGAAAATCTGTATGATATTCCTGAGAAAGATTGTACCGTGCTCTCTCCGAATTGCGTCTCACACTGTTGTAGCGTTATAAAATTTATATGAATTTATTTATGAGAATTCCTCTGTTAGTAACACATACATCTCCACAAAAATGGTATTATGGAACAATGATGTAGGAATATGTCTTTAAGACTCTTGGTTGTGGGCCCCACTTTAGGGGACGACTAAGCCACTAAAAATCCTCCAAAATGTGCCACCTTACCTTATACTTAAGAGTCAAAAATTGGTTCTTTATCCAGTTTTCATGGGCTGCCACGTTGGAGATGTAATCTTATCCAAACATTTGATTTAGCTATCCACCATTCCCTCCTTTGGAAAAACATGGGGTGTAACATCATTCCCTCATTTGGAAATTTTGTCCTCGAATGTTGACTGATGCACTTATCATTATCATAACCTATAGCTCTTGCGAATGCTTTAGTACTCTCCTTGCCATTTAGGCAACTGTTCTGTGAATAAATCCAAAGGCCGGGGCATTCCCCCTTTAGTCCTCTTTCTCACACCATGACTTGTGGTCGGATCTCGTAACTATTGCTACCTTCTATCATGCAGCCTCTACCACTGTTTACTTGTATGTGCGCCTATGCGACTCTTTCCTCCAGCTTTTTAGCAAATATTTAGGCCTCACTTTGTAAACATATACAAAGCTTGACAAGATGTCCCTCCGGGAATCTATAAGTAAACTGAAGTTCTTCGCTAAGTACTTTGTTGAATTTACGAATATTGCTATATCTTATTTCATAGGCCCAGTTATCTATCCGCATGACTTTACTGCATTTAAGTAGGTCATAATATACCATAACTCTTACCTTGATTTATCGTTACTGAGGTCTGCTACCAAACTCCAGGTTACGTTCGTTGTTTATCCCATATGTATAAATCTATGTCCTTTAATGCTTCCTCATTACTGTTCATCTTAAGAATGACGAACTAATCTCACCTCATACTTTGTGACTTTTTTCCATCCATTGTTGATTCACCTTAATATTGATCTATCATCTACCACCGATAACTTGACCTTTTATGTAATACTGCTGCTAGGGCTCACGTCTCATCGGGGAACATCTGAAATGATGAGACTGATTCAGCTGGGGCGATACCATGCTTTCATTACCTTATTTCATTGCATACCAATGTGATTCACCTCGTGGGTGTCACACCCCCTTTTTCTCGCGATATCAGGTTTCGACATTTGACAACTCCTTTTGAGATGGGTATTAAAAAAAAGGGTCACCACCTAATGGATTAAGGTGCGTTAGGGAACCTAGAGCTGTTAATTCATGAAACTAGTTTGCATCACCAGAGATCGGGTAAGGGCTCGAAATAACCTTGAGGGGAAGGTATTAGGTACCCTTCGAGGTCCACAATGGTGGGTCCCGGCCGAACTTAATTAAGCGAATTAGTCTTAAAGGAAAATAAAGCAATTTAGACAACTATTATCAAAACATGAATTAAAAGGGGTCCTAAGTTTTTTAGCCTATAGGATCATTTACATGAAATACTTGGTAAGTTTCCCCAAGTTGGGGTGCTACACATAGTATTAGCTCACGGGTTATCATTTTCTTTACTAGCCAATTACTATCTTTCAGTTGTTACTTAAGCGTTATAGTAGCTTCTAACTCGTGCCTTATACGTGCACTACCCGTCCCTCACTTATAGTCCTGGAGGTGTTTAGGACCTTTATTTAAGGTAGTTCTAGACTGACCTATGTTGCTTAAAATGAGAAAAATCTAGGCAACAAACAAAATTCAGATAGGACTATCATGCAAGGAGCAAATAAGGGTTCATGTTAACCTCCACAAGTAACAACAAATGCACGCAGTTCAATCAACAAATTTCATTAATTTAGGATCCTATAGGCAGGATATCTAGATGGGCATAAATAGAATGTAAGAAGGCAGTTTATTAAAACGAGCATTGGGACCTACTGGCTTGCCTACTGATTTGATTAAGTTCTGAATCTGGGCAAATTTCAAGCAGCAAGGGATCACAGTTTTTAGACCCAGAATTCTTAATAACCCTACAAGTTTTCCTAAGTGATAACCGGAGCAGAATCCTATGGGCATGGCATCTACAATTGTTAATTATAGACGTATAACATGGTTTCTGAGCGAGTTGCCATTATCTCTCTTGTTTTCATGGGCTTAATCCTGAGGACTTATACATTTCTTGTCACCTCCTCACTCGCCCTTTCTTATCCTTATTCATGTCATAAAACCTTGTCACCTTACTGTACTTTAGCTTGCGACCTATACATATCTATTTATACTACTCGCAACCTCCCTTCTACTTTCTTGCACCATAGATTTCCTTATGTTATTCTGGAATGTCAAGTAAGACATCACATCGTCTCTAACTCTTCGTTACTCTCTTGTCTAGATCTCTTAGTACCTAGAAACCATATATATATATATATATATATATATATATATATATATATATATATATACACAGTATTAAAGTATTTTCACAACCATCGAGCTATAATCGGTGGGTAGGCCCCTATTGGGAAACCTCTGATCAGATGGTAAGTTATATACCGAACCTACTGTGGCCGAGCGCCTATAGCGAGCCCAGCATGGCCGAGATACAGATCCTAGTATGGCCGAGCGCCTCTGAGCAAGCCTACTACGACATAGCATTTATATATACCGAGCCCTATAAGACCGGACAACTATTTTACTTACTATATTGATAGAGTTGAGTTAGTATCAGCAGATAAGCATATCTTCAGATTATCTTTGACTCTCAGTTACTTTCAGTTATTATATTACTAGTTCAGTTTCAGCTTTTAGTTAACCTATTGCCTTACATACTCGGTACATTATTTCGTCCTGACGTCCCTTTTGCCGGGGACGCTACATTTCAGGGATGCAGGTTCAGACAGACAGATGAGTAGACCTCCTCAGTAGGTGTTGCCCGAGTATAGCTTGATCGGTAAGCTCCGTATCCTTCAGAGTTTCCGGGTCTAGAGTTTTATGTACATCTTGTGTATATATGTATATATATGTTATGGATAGGTCGGGGCCCTATTCCGATCACAATACATCCATCACTAGAGGCTTATAGACATATCATGTAAGTTAGTGCAGTATGTTGGGCTTGTAAGCCTTGTATGTATATTTTGTTGGTTTTCCAGTTGTAGTAGTTATGTCAGCCTTGTTGGCCCAACATTATATTGATGTTTAGTCAGCGATCGCAGATTGTCTTGCAATGTGTCCCATGGCCAAAGTATGACATTATATGTTCAGAGTCCCTTAGTCGCAATTTGGTACTCAAGGATAGGTGAGGCACCGGGTGCCGGTCTCGCCCCCATGTTCGGGGCGTGACAAAAGTGGTACCAAATCCAGGTTGTGTTCTAGGGAGTCTACAAGCCGTGTCTAGTAGAGTCTTGTTTATGGATGTGTCGTGCACTACATTTATAAGCAGGAGGCTACAGGTCATTTAGGACTATCACTCTTTCCTCTTACTCTAGATCGTGTGGTAGAGCTCAGTTGTAAGAATTCAAACTCCTAAACTATATGTTACTCATAATAAGACGATACTTACAACCAAAAGACAGTTGGTAAGAGATTGCATGTGGCCGTGGGAGAGTTGAGTCAGAGAAACTCGATTTTGCATGATGCTTATGATGAGTAAATGTAAGGTCTTCAAAATATCATGTGTGTACTAAGACGTGTAAGCCTCTCGATAAGGAATCTTAAGGCAAGAATATCTATCCACCCCTATGGTGACATACAATGAGAGATTCAGAAGGTAGATACAAGCTTCAACAAGTAAAAGGAGCAAGATGAGAAGGGTACTAGGTACCAGTTAATGAATATTATCGGTATTTTCAACTCAGGTAGAAAAATATAGGCACTGTGAGTTACCTTCAACAGTAATAGAGGTATGTATAATTGGCCACACCCATCTCAGTTATACCCTGTGGGGGCTAATAGGTGTAGTTAACAAAAGGACGGGATATCAAGATCTGATCGGGGTTAGAGTGACCTAAAATGGTGGATGTATTGTTTGCGTTTAGTTGACATTTTCGAAGTATATTGCAAACATGCTAATAGATCTCCTTGTGAGACACCCATATGGTGCACTCTAGAATATTATAATTAGATGTGAATACTAGCATGATCAAGAATTCAGAAGATAGGCACTGAAATCTTGGAAGGGATAAATGTTACCTTATTGTGGCTCCCGTCTGTAGTAGAGCGAGAATGTTGACATCCCAAAGAGACATTGGACGGAGCAAAGGGGAGCTAAAATCAAAAAAATGTCTTGTTGAAGTTTTCAGAATAAAGTGATAGACATAAATGTTAGCGGGAAATAAGAAGAGAGTCAATAAAGCATTATGAGTAATATATGATACATGGATGACAACGGTAGATAAAAAACATGACAGTATTACAGAGTCTATGATCAAGTGAAGGAAAAGAGGAGAGGTGAAAGGCCTTAAGACAACAAAAGAGTATAGGCCATAAAGTCATATCCTCATTTCGAGAAATATAGTTCGTGACTCCAACGCAACTACCAGATGGAAAAGTTAGACCCCTGAATAATAGAAATCAGTATGGACTGATGAACAAGATAAACTAAACATGAATTAGGGACTGGGTGATTTGATAGTTGGTATCATGAGAATTTCAGATTTCATTCCGGCGGTAATAGAATGGACAACAGAAGAAGATTCATAGGAAATTCAGAGAATGGTCATTCAGGGAGACGCTTCCTTAAAGCAAGCAATGTGAGCAAAGTTAAGCTTAAGGGACTGTATGTGCCAGTTACACTAAGTGTCACCCTCGCAAGTAAATTTTTTTATTATCCTTGATACAGAAAGATTACCGCAAGGCAAGTAAGTTTCATCAATGATGTGAAAAGACGCCAATGATGAAGAGATAAAACATCTATACGTAGATCATCATAGCATTAAATCTTAGTACTCCCCTAACAGAGATAATATGGAGTGATGTTACATTAAGTCATAATTAAGTGATTCTAGTAACTATGGAATGGTAAAGGAAGAATGCGATAAAAAGAATGAGAAAGGAATGGGATTGCACTTATTCAAATCCTACGGATATGCTACGACTCCAGAGCATTATGCAAGCACGACGTCAAGGAGAGGAAGTAAGGGTTCCGGCCCAGGATGTTTTTGATAAATAAGGAGCCAACGCGAGAGGTAAGTTAAGACAAAAGAAATAACCCAAGAATAATTGCGGAATACTGATATGAGTATGGGCCAACGAGTAGTCAGTAGTTTATTCAAGAAAACCCTAGTTGTGGCTAGACAAGAGGATACAGACAAATCAACAGATCGTGCAAGATAAATATAGTGAACCCCAACATGAGGCTTTCAGTCTCGTAGATATGACATCGTAACCTTGATAAATATTAAGATAGGAGTTGGGGTAGTTAAGGTACCGTATGAGTGTTACGGAGATAAAGAGAGTTCCAATGGGAAGACAATCAAAATATCAGCTCAGACGCAACCCTATGAGCACAAGGGCATGAAGGTAAGTAAGTAAGTATAATTACAAGTAAGAAAGAACATCAAAATTTCGCCGGATAAACGATGTAATAAGCTCGCAGCTTTGCAAGAATCAGGGTCCTCCCTAAGTACTACAATGAATGACTAGCTGAGGAAATAAGGAAGAAGGCTTTAACCTAAGTATAGTGACCTAAAGAGGAAATGGTCATGTAACAACAGTCTCACAACAACATTTTATGCACTCCATAAGAAGGTGACACCTACCGTGGCTAATGAACGGGGAGAAAAATCAGAAGTGATATTCAAGATCATAGGATTTGTATGGAATTTCGATATGTGTGGGCACTAAGATAAGCTAAGTATGCACGCAACAAGGGGGAAAAAGACCAGCAAAAGTAATAGCTTACGTTTAAAGAAAGATGAGAAGGAACAAAAGGAGTTACTCGATCAATGATCCAGAGTTGGTTACATTATTAACGCACTTAAGAGTTCGGAGTAATATCCATGAAGCATATATATTGACAATAATACAGCAGTAGAAGGTTTCGATATAAGTTAAAAGGAATAATTGAGCCTGGGTCATAGACAAAGGATTGAATTGTTAGAGGATTTTATCATGGATATTCCATAGCGCCCATGAAAGGCTAAAAGTAATAACTCATAACATGAGCTGCAGATTGGAAGATAGCTTAAGCCTACAAAAACGTTGATCAGAGGGAAGAGGGATTTAAATACTTACATCAACTTAGTAAATCAGGAGTCTGATTATTGGGCCTAGAAAATTACAGAAATCGTGATTAAGAACATTGCAGAATCATTCTTAATATCAGAGGTACAAGAGAGATAGTACAATAGCCATATTCTATAATGGCTCTACGGTAAAGCCAGTTAGAAGAGTACTAGCCTCATAAGAAATCGGTATGAAGCTCCCACCGGATTATAAATGCACCAGAGGTGCAAGTAGTATAATAAAGCTTCGAGTTGTGGATGTGAATTATATCTATGTGGAAGGGAGGTCATGAAAGAGATAGAAGATGTGATGCGATATTTTAAGGTAACTAAGGCAAAGGTGAACAACGTATGAGATACTCAAGTGCAGAAGGTTGTGGATAATCCATACTTTAGATAGAGGGCTAGAAGCGCGGGGATTCAATATCCAGGACTAATAGCAACATCATCAGTAGAATATCTTCTAGCCTATACATATAACCTCTTCTCTCTTGACTGGAAGGAGGCAATACTCAATTGAATATAAAGTCCCGATAAGGGAAAATACTGTAACTTCTGAGACTAGGATAATGTGAATAAATTCATGAATACGAACTTCTCTTTATGTCTCGTTATCAAACATATGTAGTTACGGGATCATGCCAAAATGGAGGAAGGGCTTAACCTTAACATACTTGGACCGATTCTCTTGACAATTCTTCTAACACACGTCTTTTGTGAAGAACACATAATGGCGGATCGAAGTAGGGAAAAATCTGTATGATATCCCTGAGAAAGATTGTACCGTGCTCTCTCCGAATTGCGTCTCATACTGTTGTAGCGTTATAAAATTTATATGAATTTATTTATGAGAATTCCTCCGTTAGTAACACATACGTCTCCACAAAAATGATATATGGAATAATGATGTAGGAAGATATCTTTAAGACTCTTGGTTGTGTGCCCCAGTTTGGGGGATGACTAATCCACTAAAAATCCTCCAAATGTGCCACCTTACCATATAATTAAGAGTCACAAATTGGTTCTTTATCCAATTTTCATGGGCTGCCATGTTGGAGATGTAATTCTTATCCAAACATTTGATTTAATTATCCACTAATCACTTTATTACCTTGTTAACCAATAATTAACCAATTACCCATATAATTAAAAATTATCGCAAATTACTTAAAATACTATCCACTTTTAACATACCTTATACACCTTACTATCGTGGTCATGTGGTACCTTGTAGGACATTAGTCCATAAATACTGGATATTATAGCTCGGACCGTATTTTATCCCAAATTGCCAAAATTCGACAAAACTTATTTTCTTCGATTCCCTTACCCTCCCACCTTCAAGAATTTACTTATCATTTGTTTGAAATAGCATAATACTTATAATCTCAAAATAAATTCCATTCCCGAACTTACGTCGATTAGCTTACGAAGAAACTTTAACGTACGAAAATAAGGAATGTAACATCTCATTTCCAAGATTTTGTCAATATACTTATGGCGTAATTTCACGTACGAAAATATGGGGTATAACAACTCCTCGAAGCGTGAGACTGCATTAAGAACGTGGGCGACCGCTGCACTATAACGACCTGACTGGCTATTTTGAGAAATTTCATCCGGTTTGGCAGTTTGAGGTCACGAGTAGCTTCACACATTGTAATATGACTTGCGTGCATCATCAGTTCAAGTTTTTGAGGGAAAGGATTTTAGAAGTGACTCTCAATTTGACAAGCTCAGAGTTGAAATAATTGATCAAGGTTTGGCTTTTGAGTATTTGACCTCGGATTGGAGTTTTGATGGTTCCAATAGGCTCGGATGGTGATTTTGGACTTAGGTGTGCGTCCGAGTTTGGATTTGAAGGTCTATAGCGTAATTTGAAGCATTTTGGCGAAAATTGAAAAGTTAAAGTTTTGGAAGGTTGAGAGGGTTGACCGAGAAATGAATTTGGTTATATCAAAGTCGGAATGCGATTTCGAGTGTTGGAATAACTTTGTTATGTCATGTTGGACTTGTCTATAAAATTTGACGTCATTCCAAATTGATTTGGTAGGTTTCAACGCGAGTTGTAGAAGTTGGAAGATTTGAAAGTTCATAAGTTCGATTCTTGGTGTGATACATAGTTTTGACGTTATTTGATGTGATTTGAGACCCCGAGTGAGTCCATGTTAGGTATTGGAATTTGTTTGTGTGTTTAGACGGGGTCCCGGGGGCCTCGGGTGTGTTTTAGATGGGCTACAGGCCAATTCCTCCTATTTTGGGCTGCTGATGCTGCTGGTGTCTCGTCTTATTCATCGCGTTCATGATGAAGTGATTACGTTTGCATAGTGTATTTGGAGGCAGGCAACGGCTCACATTCGCGTCGGTTGGAAGATCTTTGCCTTCGCGTTCGCGCTCTCAGGTACGCGGTCGCGTATAGTTAAGGCGGATTTGGGGCATCAGGTGATTTCTCTTTGCATTCGTGAGTGCACAAACGCGTTCGCGGAAGGTTTGGATTTTTGTTCACCGCGTTCGCGAGCTCGCAGTCGCATTCGCGTAGAATGATTTTGGTAGCTTTCATCTTTCTTCTTCGCGATCGCGATTATGGGTCTGGGATCGCGATGCATTATCGTCTAGGCAGAATATAAGATCTTCAAATCGAGGGTTAGGCCATTTTTATCTTATCTTGACTTGTGGAGCTCGGTTTTGAGCGATTCATTGTGGGTTTTTCAAGCAAATAGATTGGGTAAATGTTCTTCACCTAGAGTTTATTATATTCCATGATTTTATCTTTATTTTTATCATTTAAATTGTGTTTTGAGTTGAGAAAAAAGGAGGTTTTTGAAGAAAATTTTTAAAATGAAAAATCATGATTTGAGGGATGAAATGGTATCAGAATTTGATAATTTTAGTGTGGTTGAACTCATATCTTAATGGGTGTTCGGATTTTGTGAAATTTGTCGAGTTCCGAGGTTCGAGCCCGGGGGTCGACTTTTCGGTCAATTTTTAGATTTTGATAAAGATTGAGTCTTTATGATCAAGAATAGTTCCTTATGAGTTTTATTTGTGCTTTGAGGTTATTTTTGGTTAGACTTGAGCCATCTGGAGGTCATTTTACCCGAGAAGTTCATTCTAGAGTATCGCGTTGTCTTCGTTGAGGTAAGTGTCTTGCCTAATTTTGTGGGGGGGGGGGGGAACCACCCCTTAGAAATTGAGTTAATTGTGCTATCTTGTTATGTGAAAACTGTGTACGCAAGGTGATGAGTGGGTACACGGCCTATATGTGGTATTTGACCGGTTTAGATTGTCTAGTGTCTTTCCATGCCTTTAATTGAATTTTTAGAACATGTGGTATCTCATTGTTAGTCTACTCTTACATGCCTTATTTGACATTTTTAGAACCTACTGTACTTCTTACTCGTTATTTGACCTTATATGTCGTAGTTGAAGTTATTTCCTTCCTTATTGTCTTGTTACCGCTTAATTGTTGAGTTTTTTTGTGTCATGTACTTATTTGCTACCTTTCCTAATTGTTGTGATTGCATACTTAGTTATCACGCACCTTATCTGCCCCGTCATTTTTATAAAGTTATTGTGTTCCTCCGGGTTTTATGTGGTTCCTTTGTTGTTGTGTACTGATACCCTTGATTGTAGAAATTTTTATAAATGGAGTTATTGAATTGTTGTTGTTGATCTAAATTATTGTAAAGGGGATCGGGTTGCACGCCGCAACAGGTGAAATAAGGGAGGTGGTGAAATAAGGGAGGATATTTATACTGTGATATTGCTATTATACGGTGGGATCGGGTTGAACACCGTAACAGGTGAAATAAGGGTGGACTGTTATGGGGAAATAAGGGTGAATTATGATATTGATATTATATGGTAGGATCGGATTGCACGCCGCAACATATTTTGTTTATTGGCATGATATTGATTTTGTACGGTGGGACCGGGTTGCACGCTGCAACAGGTGAAATAAGGGTGCATTATGGTATTGATATTATATGGTGGGGTCGTGTTTCGCGCCACAACATATTTTCTGTTTTGTATTCCATGTTCTGTCGCATTGATTTCAGTTCTTTCGTACGAGATTCTGAGAATTTGTATTCTCGGTTCTTTACTATTTTTCCGAGGATTGAGTTATTATCGTTGACTTATCGCCTTACCGTCATTTCCTAAGTTTTTTTCCTAATACTATTATTCCGGTAAATTGATTTTCTAGGTAAATTTATACGTTGAGTCATTGCCTCATGTCTTGCTGAGCTGTTAGTAATATAGTGATTTTAAATAAAATAACTAATATCATGCTACCTTGTGTGACTTTTAAGTTAAAACCCACCGTTTATTTCGATACTTACCATTTCTACTAGTTGTCATATTTTACTTCAATTGATTTCTCAACATAATCTTCTGAGGTTTTTATTTTAATAAAAGGGAACTGTTATTATATTATAATTTAATAAGTTCTATATTAAATTCAGTAACTTATCTGATGTTGTATTTATTTGAATGTTAGTTTCATTACCCAAATGATTTCCAAATTAAACTCATTTTCTCATTGTTTCCTACTTGGTTCAGAAGCTGTAGTTTTGCTTTTTGATATATACATAAAGTCTCTTGAACATCCCAATTAGCATTTTTCACGAATATTATGTACTGAGTAGCACGTGGGTTTTACCGTGCAAGGTGAGATGTAAAGATGTGGGCACAAGGTGCCGTGTGTGTTAAATGTTTGAAAGATGTGATCTATGGTATGAGATTACGAGAATTTGGAATTATTGGAATCGTGTATTAGAAACGATTTGATTGGTCGAGTTGGCATCATTTTCCCTACTTGAGCACGTTTACCCTTGTCTATATCCCAACTATGTTATTGTCTAATTACTTGGTTATTTCTCGTTGCCAGTCGTGTTTCCCTTATCGTTACAACTGTTTGTAATCTGATTCTTGTTTGCTATTGGCATTACTTTAAATATTCCTTTCTTGTTAGCTTTATGTCATATCTTCCATAGGTTTAGATGTTCAATGAGTGTCTTGACCTGGCCTCGTCACTACTCTACCGAGGTTAGGCTTGATACTTACTAGGTACCACCGTGGTGTACTCATGCTACGCTTCTACACATTTTTTGTGCAGAACCAGGTACTTCGAATCGAGTCGGTTTTGAGACATATGCTTGATGTGGCTGGAGACTTCAAGGTACATCTGCCGGACGTTCACAGGTTCAGAATTCACCTTCTATTGTATTTATTTCCATTGTTTCCTTCTATTCCGGAACACTGATATATCCGTTATTTAAAAGTACTCCTAGAAAGGCTTATGACTTGTACTACCGGTTTTGGGAATTGTAAATTTCATAGAGAATTCCATTTCTAAAGTTGTTATATGTTATTTATTATTGTTAGTCAGTAAATGTTAGACTTACCTAGTCCCTAAGACCATCAATACCCAACGGAGGGAAAATTGGGTCGTGACATGCACAATGTTAAATATGGGCAATTAGAAAAAGAATAAAGGAAAGTGCCATCAAGAAGGAAAAGAGTTACGGGATGAGTTCCACTTTGCAGGAAATGGTAGAAATTTTGGGGGAATGAGGTCTTCGGTTTTCACCTAAACGAACCTGCCCTGCCAACCTCGATCTCGATCTTCATCGATGCTCGAGAATGGAGATTTACGTGCTAGACCAATGAGCTTGATCAACCCCTCTCGGAAGATGTTGGGACTGTAGAGACGAAGCAAGTGGTCGAGGGTGAATCCGGGTGCTTCGGTGTTGTTTACGAAGTGGCGGAGGAGGATTATGATCCTCTAGAAGGACGGGTGAATATGCCCAAGGCACACCTACTACCTTTTGCAGAAGCCAAGAATGGAGAAAGTGTGAAGGGGTAAGTGTAAACACTTAGATACCCATCCACATGAGTGGTGATATCTTCATTGGGCTCCGGAATGATTACCTCCTTTCCCTCCCAGTTGCATTCCACCCGAACCGTGTGGAGTGTGTCCTCGGTAATGTATCATATGCATCTCAATACTCCTTCACTTCAATCCTGTTGACTGGAGGCCTTTTCGACTTTAACGTAATTTTTGTTAGAGCAGCCCCTGGAACGAAACTCTTCAAGGGAGACTTTGGGACCACCTCGAGAATATCCACCTCAGCATCCATGGTCGGGGTGGAAGTTGAAGGGGTGGTTTCCTGAGGCACGGGCATTGGATGTTTTTTCCATCGGAAGAAAAATATGAAGGTTTGAAGATGAGGATGGAGATTTGAAGATGGGGATGAAGGTATAGAGGTCTGATTTTAAGATTTAAGGAAGAAGTATGAAGATTTGAAGATAAATATATGAAGATCTAAGAAGCAATATATGAAGATTTGAAGAGGATAGAGTTAAGTGGAGAATTCGAGGATGAGTCAACCGTCGGCTGATACGTGTCCAAAGTCAAAACGACACGATTGATAGGACGTTTTGCTAACCCGTCAACTCGATTGTAACTTTAAAAGGAATGAATTGGGGTTAATTTATCACTTTCCGTCGCTTTGATAAATCTACTCTCCGGAAAACAAGGGCACTATCTGTGTACGGATAAAATCAGGGGCAAAATGTTTCCCAATTCCTCGATGAGAGAACAAAAGAGAAGCGCCAGATCAACTTAATTTTAATCGAGGCCAGTAATCCTTCATATCGAGACCCGGGAGGAATGAATGATGTATCTAAGATCGGACATGGTAAAGAGACGTATCCCATATCGAGTATAACTTTTGTACCTCGGAAGATACGATGAATGGTTACACATGACAGATGGGGGGTCGTAATTGAAAGGCCCCATAAGATTTTACCTAAAACCCGGGGTTTCGTGACTTCGTGGGTTGTACAATACGTCGGGGAGTTAAAGGAATCATTTTGAACACCATGACATTTCTGTGGTCCACTATGCGGCTGCAGAACCACTTTGTAGGCTGCAGATCGGCCGCAAAGTGAAGCACAACTTGAGCTAATTTTGAGGACCATTATGCAACCGCATAACTAATTCGCGGGCCACACAATCCATTGCAGATCCAGCATGAGAAAACTTCGGAAGGAGGTTCTACGTTCCATTATGTGACTGCGGAACTGATCTATGGACCGTAGAATTGATCTACGGATCGCTGATCCATCGCAGACCTGTTTAGCCCTGCCCAATTTTTGGGACCCTTTCTACAGTCCTATTTGTGGGCCGCATACCTGTTTTACGGCCCGGTCTGTGACCGCAGACCCGACTTCGTAGAGTTTAAGTTATGGAAAATTTCACCCCATCCCGTTTTTACAAAAATATCTTGGGGCTTTTTTTGGCTGGTACTAACTGATATTTTAGAGAGAGGAAGGTGATCTAGAGTGGGAGGGGATTCCTAAGATAATTATTCATCAATCATTTCTCAAGACTTGGAGAATTCACAAGGAAAACTCACAAGGTCTTCATCCAAGAGGTAAGGCTCCATACCCTAGTTTCAATTTCGAGTTTGGGGTAGAAACTGGTTAATAGGGAGTGTGATTCTTGGGTGTGAGAGTGGTATGTATGCATACATGTACTATCAAGGTTTCTGGGAAGGATTTTGAGCTCAAATGGGTAGATTTGGGTTGTAGGATGAAGGAATCCACCATAGAAGGACTTTGAGATCATAATGTCCACCTAGTGTTCGTTAAAATGCTCAAATGAGATGAAACCACAAATACGTTCCTAATTTGTGATCAATGTTGTTATATTTCCAAATAGATCGAAATTACTAAGATTTTTGGAACATTGTAGTAACTTAAGTAAGCTCAAAGAGAGGTATGTTGGCTAATCTCCTCTTGTAAAATCGAATCCATGATGTCCTCGTAAGTTGTAGTTATGATTCGCTCAAGCTCTTATGTCTCATATTCCGAGTTCTTTCTTATAAACTTGACTATTCCGAATAAACTCTGTGTCGAAAGTTATATGTTCAAAATGTATACTGAATGATCTTATCATATTGTGTTATCCTTCGAGATTGTATTCAAATGTGACTGTGTGTCGAAATATTATGAATTCAATTATGTTTCAAATGCTAGTTATTATGCCAAATTGTGGAAGAAAACCCAAGGTGCCTAAGACTCTTATTTGCTCATATGTGTACTAAAGGTCGTAATTAAAGATGCTTTGTTGTTGATAATCTATGATGATGTTTGAAAGGGAAAGGGGTGATCATGACATATGAAATACGACCATTGTGCCAAGAATGATATTACAATTGTGGCCACTAGTGCCAATGAAATTACAAAATAAATATAAGACTATGAAATGAACTGAAAGTCCTTTATAAAATAAACAATTGGGAGTACCGTTTGTCACCGAGGAGGGGTAGGTTGAAGTGACCTAACCCTAAAACTACACGTGTCGGTGTAGGTGTGTATTGTGATTATTCCCCTTGTTTGGGATGAGATTAACGCAATGAGATTATTCCTCTTAAATGGGATGAGATTATTGCTAGCAAAGGATGATTTCAATCCACACAGCAATGTGGTGAGACGACCTAGCTGGTCGGGTCGAGATCGGACGCCATGCCGCACACATGGTGGTGATTATGCTTGAGATAATGATTGAGATTTTGATAGTGATTGTGATTGTGGTTGATGTCTTTGGGTGAGACGGCCTAGAAGATAGGGCCGTGATCAGACTCCGTGCTAAAATCATGGTGGTATATCGGTGCTAAAGATTTCCCAACCTAAAATATGTAATTTACTTGAAATCTTATCTTGCTCCCAACTTGGTGCCTTTGTATTGTTTGAGGCTTTCATTAATCCTATGATTGTTCTTCCTTGTTTTATTAATCGTCCCATTGAGTGGGTGTTTATTCGTTCATACTAGTACTATTTCATATGTACTAACTTCCCTTTTGCGGGGGCCGCTGCATCTTTAATGGATGCAGCTGGTTCCATAGCAGGCGGCTTTGATCAGTGATAGCGGTATACCCTCTTTCCAGCAGACTTGGCTAACGCCACTTTATTTCGGGGTTGTGTATCTTTTGTTCCTTGTGTATTATGTTTTGAGATATAGCTGATGCCTTATTGCCGATACTATCATAGTACTCTTTTGTATCTATTAGAGGCTCCATAGACATAATGTGGGTTGTATGTTGGTGTTGGAAAAGTCAAACTAGTAATGTCGTATTTGTACCACTTGTTCCACTTCAAATTGTGAAAGTGTATGTATTTTGAGACCCATAAATGATGTAACTATTGTCAATGAATTGGTGTTGCTCACATGATCTTCTTATGGACTAATTAATAAAATAGATCTTCTCTTGCTCGGTCGGGTTATTTCCGTTGAGCGCCGATCGCGCTCCTCGAGGTCGGGGCATGACAGTAATATCAACCCTTAATCGGATATCATGACGTGAATCTCATTCAGTATCAATAGTGGACCAACAATTCCCGGAATAAGAAAATATATTATCTTTTTAGACTTATACTAGGACTGAAATTCTCCTATATATAAAGGGAAAGTTTTTCTTCAGTCTGACACATTATAACACGCAATTCAAAGAAATAAAAATTTTCTTTTGTCTTCTTGATACTGTTCAAGGCATTACTTGTTTGTTCTCTGCTCCACTCACGACCGATCTTGTACCGATGGTCCAATCGAGGATGAGTTCAACTGTTTAATCTAAGATCATGCTCTGTCATTACATTGCAATTGATTTGATTATTTATTTTGTCTTTAATTCATCTATCTACTATTCTTAATTGTTACTCATTTATGGGATAAACACAAATATGCAGGAATGCATTTCTCTATTAATAGGTGGCTTTGAAGTTTGAACGTTAGGTGTTTGTACAATAACAATACATGCAAGTGTTTTTACCTTAACCTACAACTTTTACAAGCTAAAATATGAGTTTGACTAGTGGGCCAAGAAGTACTATTTATAAGGAAGCAGTGTCATTAATTAAATATTGCTTCGTTTTTATAGAATTTTAGCATCAAAATTTAATATTTTGTTTGACAAAAGCATGTCAGATGATACCACTTTCACTCATGTGCATCCATCCCTGATTAAGAGTATGTTTGGAAAGTCATCTTGTAATTGGATTTGAATGTAACTAAATGATATTATACAGTTTAGACTGTTTGTGTTATCAAGTAATATTCGGTCAATATGAAGTTAAGTGTAATTAACGGAGCCAATTAGACTCTCAAACACTCACCTCCCAATTCTGGGGGGGGGGGGGGGGGGGGGGGGGAGGAGGACATGTGAGAATTATTAATAATTAATTACAAGGTGATTTTTCAATACCTAGTAATAAATAGAATTTAATATCTCATATATGCGCAATAATTGTCACACATTAAAGTTTATTTACTTATCCATCTAATAAAAGTTTATTTAATTATTGTTAGCTTTATTTTTAAAGTCAAAAAATATTTAACTATGTAATTAAACTTATGCAGCGAATATGACACATAAAATTATAGTATAATTACGTTATTCCAAAACAAACATATCTATATAATTACTCTATTGTGTAAGTACTAGACATATGGGCGTATGCAAAACTTTATGTAAGATGTGTCGTATTTATATAAGTTTAAAAAATATATAAGTAATATCTAATATCATTTTAACCTCGACCTCAAAATTAATAAAAATGTTTGCTCAATGATATTGAGAAAATATAATGTCCAAATCCAACCTCGAACCTACGACCTTTACAAGCTAAAATATGAGCTTGACCAGTGGACAAAGAACTACTCATTCCAAAGGAGCGGTGTTAATATTATATATTCTTTACTTTTGCAGAAAATTATTATAAATATTTAATAAATGTTTTGAACAAAGCTGTGTGGGAAAGATACCGCTACTTTCCATGTGCATTCGCTCCGGGCTAAACAATGTAATTACTACTCTAATAATTACACTACAATTTAGTTACAAGGTGTAAATTTTTAGTTAATTAGGTAGCAACCATGAATAAGTAATAATATACAATCTCTCACGACCCAATTTCCATTTTAGGTCGCGATGGCGCCCAACACCGATGTTAGGCAAGCCAACATTATTCAACTAATAAATTCCATTTACTTGACCAAAAAAATTCCAACATTTACTTAACTTAAAGTGAAAAGTATTCCATAATAATGAATAATTTAGGCAATTTAAAACTTAAATGACCAAAATAAGTCATAATTAAGTGATTACATCCCAAAAGAGTAGTCTGCTAATATGTGTGCCAGGAACTAGTGTCGCAAGTATGTGGGCATCTAGTAGAATATACAAAAGAATATATATCTACCCTGCTGCCTGAAATAGAATAGACAGCCAAACACAAAAAAATAAAAAAATACTCCAGTACGCTGCTGAACGACATCAGAAGGTAGCATCTCACCGTGGAATCTCGGCAAAAAATCAAGAATGCGCACCAGACAGGTAGCCAGATGCACCTGCCTCAGATCCTATACAATTAAGTACAGAAGCATAGTATGAGTACATAAATAACATGTACCCAGTAAGTATCCCGCCTAACTTCAAAGAAGTAGTAACGAGGGATCGACTTGATACTCACTAGGGCCAATAGTGATATAATTTAAGTATTATGCTAAGCAAGTATAACATGAATGACAAAGATAGTTTAAGAGCAAGGAGAGTAAGAAAATATTTCATAAGGGTCATGCCAATTCCAGTCTTACCATGTGACAACTTACATTTCAAAGCAATTAAGCAATATAAATCACGAAAAACTTCAAATAAATAACATGCGCATATCATGTCGAAGTCGTACGGCCCGATCAAACAAAATATTAAACTGTGCACTGTCATAGGGTCGAATGACGCGAACCATAGATGCATCTATTTACTGCCGAGGCGTTCGGACCGATCCAATCTATTTACTACCGAAGTGTTCGACCCGATCCACAAATAATAACTTATTTTCAAGAACACACAAATTTTTCATTTATAGTCAAGTATTTCATACAACCCGTCAAGTACTTGAGTCAATCCTCATACAATCCTTTATAAAAATCTCTAACATGATTCACGTAATTACTTTGGCAAACAAGGGCACAACATTTCAAATATAGCATGATACATGTCCTAAACTCAGGGGCGGATTTACGTAGTTGACTTGAGGTGCCACGCCACCCGGTTGCTCGAGTAAAATTATATGTATGTACTGGTATTTACATAAAAAGAGTTATATAATTAAAGCTTGGCACCCAATGTCACAACTTAAGTGTAGGTGCCATGGTCAAACTTGTAACCCCCCATCCCTATGATGCAAGATCGAATCCTAACAGATTCCAAAGCTTTTCCTTTATCCGTGTCGTTTCATGTCCCTTTTCTTTGTTTTCTTTTTTCTCCTTTTCTTTAAGTTCTAGAAATTTTTTTATCTTCTATTTTCTCTAGTTGTACAAATCCATTCTATAGTATATTAAATTATACTTTTCTTTCCTTTTTTAAAAATTTCAAATTTTGTTGGGATGTGATTTTAATTGTTTTCTCTTTTTACCCATCTAATATTATACCTTGGTTCCAATTTCTTTGCAATGATGGTATCAATAGACATAATATCAATCTAGCTATATGGAGATTAAATGGGTGTATTTGCTATCTTTTTCATATTTTTAATAACATAATTATATTGAATTTAAATTGAGAGAATTATATCAAATTGGAAAAAAATTATTTAATTTGGTGATCAAAAAAATCTTGTAAATCGAAATAAATTTAAAATGGATCAAATCAACTAAGTGGATTAATTCAAAATGGATCGAACCAGATAAATGTACACCCTAATTAAATTTCCTTCATTAATGGTAAGTTCACATTAAGAATTATGGCACCCGCAGTTATCAAATCCTAGATCCGCCTCTGCCTAAACTACTCGGACAATGGCATACTAGTAGCTACGTATGGACTCTCTTCACTTCGTATGTGCGTAGCCCTCACAAATAGGAGAAAACATGCATTTAATTCACCTATGAGGTTAATTCTCTCTTACAAGTTTAGAAAGGAGACTTACCTCGTTTGGATCCTACTTCCAAATTCAACAACTCACTCAAACCTCCAAATTTGACGCCCAACGACTCGAAACTAGTCAAACATTACATAACTAATCAATCTATGCTCAAAAGTTCATAATCCACCATTTAAGTGATTCCCCAAACTAATTTTCAAGATTCTTAAAATTTACCCCCGGGCCCACATGCTCGGATTCTGGAAAAGTTTTGAAGAAAATAGTTACCCATAACCTTAGGATCAAGAATATGTGATTTTTACTAGATTTCATAACAAGTTTCTTGGTAAAACTCCATTTTTATCAAAACCCTAAGTTTTCATCTAAACTCTTAATTTTCACTAATCTTTGCATATTAATCTACCCATAATCTATGTATTTAACTCATGCTGTATAGAAATTACTTACTTCAAAGTGCTAGGTGAAAACCTCCTTCCAAAAGCTCTGAAAATCGTCTAAGTGTAGAAGTGAAATGAAATAAATGGCCTAAGTCCCGTTTTAAAAAGTTGTGTCCAGGCCTCTGATGTCGCATTTGCGACACCTTGTTCGCAAATGCGACAAAATAATCGCACGTGCGAACCTGGGCTTCCTTTGCATGGGCGGCAAACGCGACAATTGGGTCGCAAATGCGGTCTCTACAAAGTTCGCAAATGCGAACAAAATGCCGGAAATGCGACCGCTGCCTAGCTCAGGCTTCTTCGATTTTTCGAAGCCTTCCTCGCAAATGCGATGTTCGCAAATGCAGACAAATCCTCGCATTTGCGAGATCCGCAACAGCAACCCAAAACACCAGAAAAACTGGAGTGTTTTCACCTCTAACGCACGTCCGAAACTCACCCGAGCCCTCGGGGCTCCAATCCAAATATTCACACAAGTATAACAACACTATACAAACTTGCTCGCGCGATCGAAACACTAAAATAACATCAAAAACTAATAATTACACCCTAGAACCATTTGAATCAATCTTATGATTTTTAAGTTCTTCATTCTACTTTCAATGTGCCGAAACGTACTTATACTACTCGGAATGATACCAAATTTTGTGTGAAAGTCTTAAATGATATTACGAAACTATTCCCGGTCTCGAAATTCTATTTGGACCTCGATATCATCAAAGCGCGTTCCAAACCACAATTATAGAACTTCTAAAACTTCAAGAATCCAATTTTGGCGCCGAAACGCTACCGGGTCATCCGAAACCCATTCTGAACATATGCCCAAGTCCGAAATCATCACATGAACCTATTGGAACCGTCAAATCCCAATTCCGATGTCGTTTACTCAAAATTTTGACCAAAGTCAAACTTGGCCTTTTAAGCCAACCTTAAGGAACCAAGTGTTCCGATTCCAACCCAAACTCTTCTAAATCTCGAACCAACCACCCTCGCAAGTCATAAATCAATAAAATCAAGTACTAAAAGTCTTATTTAGGGGTATGGGGTTCTAGAAAGCAAAATGACCGGTCGGGTTATTACAAATTCACTATCAGAACTAAGGTAGATTCGAAAAGTAGGATACACATTTAAGTCTTTGTTTACTTTATGAATAACATCCATGTGAAGAATAGCATAGGTGATAGGACCATCTGAAATTTCATTAAGAGCAAGGGCGTATGCAGAAACTTTTGTAAGCGGTTTCGTATTTTCATAAATAAAAAATAAATAAGTAATAATCTAGGGAAACTACTATCTATGTCTATTTATAAGTAGCTTATTACAAAAATTGGCCAATTCATAAGATATTATTAATATTAGCCAAATATTATTAACATTAGACAATTAGTTTGTAGCCAAAAAAGATCAAATTTTTACTTTCTTTTGAATGTGTGTCATTAGAATAGATTGGGTACATCTTAAGGAGTTTGAATCTCAGTTTTGGGATGATTTGATGGAGTTTTGAGGTGGTTTGAATTGAAAATTCGAAGTAGAAGATGAACATGAAAAAAATGATATGTGTATTACATGTATCATATGTATCAATTGTGTATAGAATATATATCCATGTATACATGTGTGTGAGATACATGTGTGATACATTTTTGATACATGAGTCGCAGAAGAATTCTTTGAACTCAATTTTAATTACGAATTTTGATACAAAATCACCTCCAATCTTCTTCAAATTTCGTATATTGACTCATCTATATGTCTTCAATAAATTTCAACTATAGCCATTGAAAAGGTCCTTTTTTGCTTAGATTTTTAGAATAATGTATATAGGTTTTGTATTTCATCATCTTATTTTCTACCTCATCCATGAATTCGTTTCCGTCTTGCATCTAATGTTGATAATCATGCTTTAAAATATGGAAGGAGATTTTTGCGTGTGATTCTTGGAGAGAAAGAACCTTATTTTTTTTAATTTTCAATTTTTATATGTGCCTGGTTAGTTTTGGTAAATCTATGATTAATGGCTTGATGTGGTAAGTTGAGACTTATTTGGGATATTTTTGTAACTTTTCCTATTTAATATCATCTTCCCACATGTTGAAGAGCTTCTTCCCAATTGTTTAGTTGAATATATTATTGTAAAAGGAGGTGTAAGCTCAATTCTCCTTAGCATCAATTTTTTAACAAAAATACTCGCTCTAATATGTTCAAAAGACAGGATGTGCAGCTATACCCTCGAACCTATTTGCAAGCCAAAATATGAGTTTGACCAATGGACAAAGAAGTACTCTTTACAAGTAAGTGGTTTCATTAATTAAATATTGCTTCGTTTTTATATAATACTAGTTTCTGGATATGTGCGTTGCACGTGTGTCCCATGTCAAGTAGTTTTGGAATTTGCAATCATGTTTGCACAATATTAACAGTTACTATATATCTGTAACTACCCGGCCGGTCAATTCGAGAGTTATAGCTCGTGCCCCCACTTTTTTTTCGGCCGGTCCGGAAGCATTTCAGAATGAACTGACACACTTAGTCTCGTAATGAAAAGCTTAAGTTGAAAAAGTTGATCGGATGTTGAATTATGTGTAAATGACCCCGAATTTGATTTTTGATGGTTCCGTTAGCTCCGTTTGGGTGATTTTGGACTTAGGAGCGTGTCCGAGTTGTGATTTGGAGGTCCGTAATGGAATTAGGCTTGAAATGATGAAAGTTAGAGTTTTGAGAAATTTGACGGGAGTGGACTTTTTGATATCGGGTCGGATCGGATTTTCGGAAGTTAGAGTAGGTTTTTGGTGTCATTTGTGACTTGTGTGCAAAATTTGAGGTCAATTGGACGTGATTTGATAGGTTCCGGCGTCGTTTGTAGAATTTGGAAATTTCAAAGTTCATTAATCTTGAATTGGGTTGCGATTCGTGTTCTTGATGTTGTTTGAGGCGGTTTGAGGATTCAACTAAGTTTCTATGATGTTATGGGACTTGATGGTATGTTTGGTTGAGATCCCGGAGGCCTCGGGTGAGTTTCAGATGGGTGACGGATCAAGGTTTGAAGTTGAAGAGCTGCTGAAGTTTGAGGACTGCTGGTGTAATCGTACCTTCAGAGTGGACACCGCAGCTGCGAGCCCGCAGAAGGGGGCCAGGACGGAAATGGCAGAGGTCGGAGGTGCAAGGTCTTTTCCGCACTTGTGAGGGCGCAGATGCGGCGAAGAGGGCGCAGAAGCGGAGTGTGAAGGAGTAAGGGTGTAGGTTGTTTACGTAGAAACAGATCGTTGGCCGCAGATGCGCCTTCGCAGGTGTGAGCCCAGGTGAGTTAAGTGACTTACGCAGGTGCAGAGTTTTCACCGCAAAAGTCGGACAACAGAATTGGATTTTGGGACCGCAGTAGCTGGACATAACATATAAATGCGAGGGTTCGCGAATTTGGCTTCATTTTAACATTATGAACTCGAAATTGGGCGATTTTGAGAGAGATGTCGAAGGGATTCTTACAATAAATCACTTGTAGTTAAATTTATTCAATAATTATGCTTTCCCGTTGATTCCACCTAGTAGGTGTATTTTTGAGATGTAATTTGGGGGTTTAAGGCTGGAAAATCAGAGAGTGTAATTTGGGAATTTTGGTGACGGATTGATGTTGGATTTTGATAAAAATTGTATGGTTGAACTCGTGCTTGGATGGGCTTTCATCTTTTGTGAGTTTTGTTGAATTTTGAGACGTGGGCCCGGGGGGCCGATTTGAACAAATTTCGGATTCTTGAGTTATAAATTCGTAATTTGTTTTATAATTGATTCTTTGGCCCGTGTTGATTGTAATGTATTGTTTGTGGCAAGATTCGAAATGTTCGAAGGCTGATTTGCGAGGCAAAGGCGTATGAGAGTACGGATTCTACTCGGATTGGGGTAAGTAACAGTTCTAAATCCGGTTCTGACGCTATGAAACCCTAGATTTTGTGTCATGTGATTGGTTTGGAGGTGACGTACATGCTATGTGACGGGCGTGGGGGCGTGCACTGTGGGAATTGGGACTTGGTGCATTCTATGAAACTGTGAAGTTAAATAACTTGTTTCTAGCTATATGTTTTCCATGTGTTATAGAAATTTGACTGCAAATCATGTTAGAAATCACGATTAGGCTCTGGGTTGGTACTGTTGGGACCCTTAGAGGCCATGATACATGTTGAACTACCTGTTAATTGTTGTTTGTATTCAGTATCGGTTTTATTTGCATATAATATCTCAGTCTCTATTATTCCTTGTTGAAACATCATATCATTTCTATTTGGGCTGATTAGCATGATTTCTAAGAGCCCAAGATACTGGAGAAATTGATGACTAAGTGAGGCGGTGGGCCTGATTGTGAGGATATTTATGGGATCGGGTTGTACGCCGCAACATGTTTCATTGATTTTATGCCATTATTGGATTGATATGGCTGAAGGAGTCCCTCCGGAGTCTGTTAACACCCCCAGTGAGCGCAGGTACCTACTGAGTGCGAGTGCCGAGCGACTGAGAGGAATGAGTGACTGTGAGGTTGGAATGGATGAGAGGACTGAGTGACTGTTTCTCTGAGAGGCTGCATTTGCTATCATTGTGAGGTTTCACATAGCTTCCATATATCACTATTTTGAAACTTCTGCGAGATATTATCTCCGGATTTACTTGAACTCGGCATGTATAAACTGATTTGACTTAAACTGCCGGATTTGAAAGCATGCCTACTTTTCCTTGTTGAGATTATTGAAAAGGAATTATAACTGTGTAGCTCGTCACTATCTTCAGTTCCTTATTTAGTATTTTTACTTACCGAGTTGGTTGTACTCACGCTACACCTTGCACCTTGTGTGCAAATCCAGGTGCTTATTATCTCGGTTGTTGCTGAGTGTGGAGTCAGGATCTTGGGAGACTATCAAGGTAGTTGCATGACGTTCGCATACCTTGATCTTCCTTCGTTATCTTTACTTGTATTTCAGTTTTTAATCTTTAGACATTGTATTAGACTATCTTCCGTTGTAGATGCTCATGTACTCAATGACACCCCGATTTTGGAAGAGATTGTATTGAGTTGCGTATTTATTTCTGTTTTATAAAAAGGTTTTCCTTAAATACTAACTGCTTTCGTACTTTTCAAAGCTTTTGGTTATGTTGAAAAAGGTTGAGTAATTGGCTTGCATAGTTCCACGATAGGCGTGTGATGACCCAAAAGGGTCATCCCGTGTATTTCTAGCTAATTCTGTGTTTCGAGGTCGAGAAAAAACCTCCTTCTATCTCACCTTTATTTATGTGCGCAGCCCAGGCATGCAGACGGGAAGCCTTTATGTGAAAAACTGATAAAAATGATAATTTTGTATTAGAAATTTGAATAAAGTTGACTTCAGTCAACGTTTTTGGTAAACGGACCCAGACTCGTGATTTGACGGCCCCGAAGGGTGCGAAGGAAAACATGGGACTTGGACGTATGCCCGGAATCGAATTTCGAGGTCCCAAGTCCGAGAAATGAATATTTAAAAAAAATTATTTTCTGAAAAATATAAAGGTTTTGAAAATAAATTTGGGGTGAAACCTATGATATCGGGCCCATATCATGGTTCCGGAGCCCGGTACAGATTCAATATGTCTTATGTGCTATCTGTGAAATTTGGTAAGAAACGAACATAGTTTCACGTGATTCGGATCTTAAATGCAAAAATTGATGTTCAAAGAAGTTTTGAGAAATTTCGTTGATCTTGAGGTTTAAATACGATGCTTATGATGTTATTTTGGTGATTTAATTACTCGAATAAGTCCGTAGGATGTATTTGAGGTTGTGTGTATATTTGATTTTGAGCCCCGAGGGCTCGGGTGTGTTTCAGATAGGGTTCGGGTCCATTTTCTCTCATTTTCCTCTGCTGTTTCTGCTATCTGGTGTCCCCTTCTATGCGATCGCATAGACAAATCCACGATCGCATAGTGCAAAATGTACCAGCCCAATTTCCTTAATCGTGATCGCACTGTTCACTTCGCGATCGCACAGCTTGTAGATTTCACTCTACGCAATCGCATACACACGTTCGCGATCGCACAATGTTATCTTGGCAGTGGCCATTTCTTCTTCTATGTGATCGCAATAATTGGTCCGCGATCGCAGAAGCTAACTTACTCCTTATACGCGATCGCATAAGATGTTCCGTGATCACGTAGAGCATTTTAAGCCAGCTTCATTTTCCTTCTACGTGAGCGCGCCTCGATCCCCGCGATCATGATGCTTTAAAAGTCTGGGCAGATTAAAAGTTTCCAAAGTCGGGGGTTTTACCATTTTAAACATATTTTGACTTCTAGAACTTGGTTTTGGGCGATTCCTTGAGGGATTTTCACACAAATCAAATGGGTAAGTGCTATTCCACTAGAATTAAATATATTTCATGAATTAGTTCTTGTTTTTATCATTTAAATTGTTTTTTGGGTTGAGGGAATTGTGGGTTTTGAAAGAAAACACCAAAAATAAAAATTCATGATTTGAATGACCAAATGTTATCGGAATTGGATAAATTTAGTATGGGTGAACTCGTATCGGAATGGGTAATTGGAATTTGTAAAATTTGTCGGGTTCCGCGGTGCGGGCCCGGGGGTCGATTTTTGAGTCGATTTTTATAAATTTGCAAAGATTGAAACTTTATTATCGGAATCGTTCCTGATACATTTTATATGTATTTTGAAGCTGTTTTAGTTGATTTTGAGCCATCTGGAGGCCTTCCCGCCCGAGAAGTCTATTTTTGGGTACTGGTTGTTGTCTTTGAGATAAGTATCTTGCCTAACCTTGTGTGGGGGAGCTACCCCTTAAGATAAGTCTTCTATGTTGATTGTAGTCCGCGTACGTGAGGTGACGAGTGCATACTCGTACTTATTTGCAAATAGATTTCCCATTAGGGATTTTTAGATCCTTATGTTCCCCGTATATGAATTTCACTTGTTATATCTGAATTCCTGATTCCTAGTTTCATCTCTTCCAGCTCAGATTAGAAGTGCGTGCCTAGTATTCCTTGTTTCTTATTTGATCTTATTTGACTTAAATGAAGACTTTGCTTTTCCTACCGTTATATTATATCTTTCTTCATACACTGCCTATGTGACTAAAACTAGTGTAATCTTGCCCTATAAATGTCTAACAAGTAATTGGAATATTTATACATTGGTCAAGCATGCATGTGAGTCGTACGTTGTGATATAAATGATTTTTCTCTTAAGTACTACTTAGGTTTAACTGATGACCGTACATGTTGATGGTATACTTTGATGCTGCTTATTTACTGAGCATTTGGTCAAACTGAGTTTATTCGGTGAATCTAACTGTCTAAGTGAGATTGGTTATAGTTGATTCCTTTGCCGGGATGATTTGGTTTCTTGGTTGCGAACATGAATGTATAGAAACGTTACTATATTTGCCTTGTCTTCCCCTTGTTATGTTGTTCTCTCTTTATGCTTGGCATTCCTCTCAGTGGCTACATCTTATGAGTGAGTTTTTACCACTTTTGTGATTTAAGTCTTTGTATTGATTTGCTCATCGCACTTTGTATTCGGCCTTGTTTGCCTTTGCGCCAGTTGTGGAAATATATGTTGTTTCTATCGCATTCTGGTTGTTTTCCTCAGTGGCTACATTGCATATTTAAACTGGGACTACGGACAGAGATCCAGGAGCTTTCCCCCTGTACTGCATCGCATATTAACATTGGGACTACGGACAGAGATCCGGGAGCTTTCCGCCTGTACTGCATCGCATATTAACATTGGGACTACAGACAGAGATCCGGGAGCTTTCCCCCTGTACTGCATCGTATATTTAAATTGGGACTACGAACAGAGATCCGAGAGCTTTCCCTCTGTACTGCATCGCATTTTTAAATTGGGACTACGGATAGAGATCCGGGAGCTTTCCCCTTGTACTGCATTCCATGACAAATTCTGAGTTGCGGACTGAGTTCCAGTAGTTTTATCATTGAGGAGATTTGGATCGAAAGATCAGTATTTGGGAAAGTATATTTTGAACATCACATATTTTGATGATATTTAAAAGAGAAGTACTTGGAAAAGTATATTTTGAACATCACATATTTTGATGATATTTGAAAGAGCAGCATTTGGGAAAATATATTTTGAGCATCACGTATTTTGATGATATTTGAAAGAGCAGCATTTGGGAAAATATATTTTGAGCATCACGTATTTTGATGATATTTGAAAGAGCAGTATTTGGGAAAGTATATTTGAACCCCCCGTATTTTGAAGAGACTATGTTGTTAATATTTCTCTTTATAAAAATGTATAAATATACATTTAGAGAAAGTATGTTTCAAAGAAGAAATTTCTCTATTCCTAAATGATTATATCTTTGAAGCTTTCAAAATAAACTCACGATTCAGAGGTTTTCACTCGAAAGTTGACCAGTTTTATTGAGTTTATTGGATAAGGCCTGACGTAAATAAATTGATGCCTGAGTTGCTAGTACTTTTTATGGGGTTGTGATTCCCGCCGTTTGGATTGCATTCTTTCCATTCTCTTTGCGTATTTCTTCTATGATGTCCATTGATCGTAACTATTGAATTTTCTTCCGTATTATTCGATCTTATCGTTAATTATATTGAAAAAGCTTTAGATAGATATTATGTTTCAGCCATTTATACATTTATGCCTTTTTACTTATTAGACCGGTGGTGTCTTGACTAGTCCTCGTCACTACATCACCGAGGTTAGTCTTGATACTTACTGGGCACCGCTGTGGTGTGCTCATACTACACTTCTGCACATTTTTGTGTGCAGATCCAGGTTATCATTGTTAGCAGCTGCGCGGATTTTTGCTGAGGAGACTCAAGGTAACCTGCTGCTGCGTTCGCAGGCTTCGGAGTCACCTTCCTGTTTTATTCTATTCAACTGTACTTACTTATTCCTAGATATTTGTATTTAGATTTGATAGATGGATTTCATAGAGCTTATGACTTGTATTTACAGGGTTTTGGGAAATTTTAAACTTTGTCAAGATGTCTATATTGAGACTGTTATAATTCCTTTATTATTGTTGTTGTTAAGTAGAAATGTTATTCGTACCTAGTCCTTAAGACTAGGTTCCATCACGATACCCAACAGAGGGAAATTTGGGTCGTGATAAGTTTGTATCAAAGCTCTAGGTTCATAGGTGGTACGAGTTATAAGCGAGTTTGGTAGAGTCTTGCCGATCGGTATGGAGACGTCTGTACTTATCTTCGAGAGGCTACAGAACTATCAGGACAATTTCACTTTCTTCATTCCTATCGTGCGAGTTCATTGATCTTGAATTTTAAAATTATCGTTCCATTCTCTCACGGATGGTGAGGACACGAGCGGCGGTTCCGGATGATGCTACCCCGAAGCAAATATCACAAGGGTCAGAGATAGAGGTCAACGAGGAGCACGTGTCGCAGTTAAGATGTCTACCAAAGCAGCCGTTAGGGAGTCGCCAGTAGTCCTAGTTGGGGGACAGGTACTGGAGGTGCCTGTTGCTACCCCGAACTTCAGAAGACCTGAGCGCAGTTTTGAGTACAATTGGTACATTGACTCAGGAGAGATTGATTCTAGTTCACCGGCTATTACAGAGATCAGGGTAGGAGTTCAGACTCCCACCGTCCACACTACAGAGCAGTGAGATCATATTGGCCAGGTTCCAGTTTCCATGGCAGCATGACATGTGGTTTAGTTCAGCCCGTGGTTAGGGCAGTAGCATCGGAGGAAGAATACTTTGGACTTGAGAGGTACAGGAAGTATCACCCTTCTATCTTTCAGTGGATTGGCGGCAGATCGTGCCCCGGGTTTTACTGGGGGAGTGTCACTATATTATTCGCATTTCAGGTGTTGTGGAGACATGCGGGATTGCTTTTGTAACGTCTCAGATTCATAGTAGTGGATTGATTAGTGGTGGCGGCATATGAGTTGGGGTAACCTGGCCGAGTTAGCTTCACTAGCATTGATTCAGTCTTTCAGAGATGCTTTGAGAGAGTTGCACCTCAGTTCCTTCGGGATGTACGGCGCGCGGAGTTTGAGCAGTTGCGTCAGGGCGCTATGTCAACTTTGGAGTATGCCATTGGATTTAGTGAGATGGCCAGATATACACTCACTTGATTGCTTCAGTTAGGAGGCGAGTCCGTAGATTCATTGAGGGACTCAGGCATGGTAGAGAATTTTGGGTCAACTAGTTCAGTTGCATTACCAGCTTCGCATGGGAGCTTTTCAGGTACTCATGGGTATCGCAGGATCCGTATTGTGTGCTTTCCACAGCCACATCGGCAGAGAGATCGTTTTCAGTGTGGAGATGTTAGCCACAGGGTGAGAGATTATTACAGGATTCAGGTAGGAGAGTTATAGCAGGGTTTTCAGGCGGATAGAGGGCGCCTAAGAGGGGTAGGCCCGACCCGTTGATGTTTAGGATATAGTAGGCTAGAGGCCGTTGTGCCAAATATTATCACCCAGGATGAGTTACCATTGTATTTCACTATACTTTTGTCGGTCGGGACGAGTTTCCCTTATTTGTTATTCCATTTATGAGTGAGTTTCATCTGTTGCCCTCTATTTTTGTGCTTGCTCCTGTTGGGAGATTCTATGAGTAGTAGCCGTGTCTATCATTGTTTTATTCATCCTTGCTAGTGGTGAAACTGGAAGTGAGTCCATGTCGTCCTTCGTGGTAAGCTTTATGTGATTCTCCTGAGTATTTTGTTTTCGAGCTGTGATTTGATACTCTATCGAGATGTGAGATCAGCTAGCGTTATGATTTTTATCAGTTGAGATGAGTTAAGGGAGAAAATTCTATTGATATGATATATATTCGGCATATGACCTAGCGTTGAGGGCGAGACCCTCGTGATTCCTTGTTATTTGATATGTTTGGACCGGGCTGAGTACTGCGGTGGAATTTTTATCACGATGGAATCCTTGTGATCTGTTCATATGCTTTGCTTCTTCCTTGTTATATGGCTTTTGGTAAGTCAGTATTAATAGAGAGTTATGCCTATGGGCTTGTTTGATAGTACCTTTATATGCTTCTATATTTATGTTATGTGCTTCTTTAGTTCAGTTTGCGGGATGTGTACCCGGTGGTGTTAGCTGTGACTCGGTGATTCGGGTGTCTAATTATGAGGTCTTCGTGTTTATTGCATCATTATCAGTATTATGGGATTTGGAAACAGAGTTCTTCCATATGTGGGACAAATTGCCAATGTTGAGTTGATTTTGGGCAGTTATTATGATCAAAAGTGATATTCAGCCTATGTGTGATGTTCTATGTTGTGTGGTCGTGCCTTGGGGGCGTATACCTGAGTTAATGCAGCTGGTTGAGACTAATGCCAGATATGGATTTAGAATCAGGTATTCTGGAAATGAGTAGAAAGTAAGGAATTGAGGTATGAGGCTTATCGATGATGATGAGAAGGCTATATCGCAGTTGTGATGGTGTCATCAGGCTTAAGTAGGTTGGGGTGATGTGGGATCACCCGCGGGTGTGTGTTGGAAATGCGCAATCAGGGATTGGATGAGTTCAAGGTGAATCTTAGCACGTTCGAGGACGAACGTTTATTTAAGAGGGGGAGATTGTGATGACCAAAAAGGGTCATCCCGTATATTTCTAGCTAATTCTGTGTTCCGAGGTCGTGAAAAACCTCCTTCTATCTCACCTCGATTTTCATGCGCAGCCCGGGCATGTAGCCGGGAAGCCTTTATGTGAAAAACTGATAAAATGATAATTTTGTATTAGAAATTTGAATAAAGTTGACTTCAATCAACGTTTTTGGTAAACGGATCCAGACCCGTGATTTGACGGCCCCGGAGGTTCTGTAGGAAAATATGGGACTTGGGCATATGCCCGGAATCGAATTTCGAGGCCCCAAGTATGAGAAATGAATTTTTAAAGAAAATTATTTTCTGAAAAATATAAAGGTTTTTAAAATGAAATTTGAGGTGAAACCTGTGATATATGGCCCGTATCATGGTTCTGGAGCCCGGTATAGGTTCAATATGTCTTATATGTGCTATTTGTGAAATTTGGTAAGAAACGGACTTAGTTTGACGTGATTCGGACCTTAAATGCAAAAATTGATGTTTAAAGAAGTTTGAGAAATTTCATTGATCTTGAGGTTTAAATTCGATGCTTATGATGTTATTTTGGTGATTTGATTACTCGAATAAGTCCGTAGCATATATTTGAGGTTGTGTGTATAATTGGTTTTGAGCCCCGAGGGCTCGGGTGTGTTTCGGATAGGATTCGGGTCCATTTTCTCTCATTTTCCTCTTCTGTTTCTGCTATCTGGTGTCCCCTTCTATGCGATCGCATAGACAAATCCACGATCGCATAGTGCAAAATGTACCAGCCCAATTTCCTTAATCGTGATCGCACTGTTCACTTCGCGATCGCACAGCTTGTAGATTTCACTCAACGCAATCGCATACACACGTTCTCGATCGCACAATGTTATCTTGGCAGTGGCCATTTCTTCTTCTATGTGATCGCAATAATTGGTCCGCGATCGCAGAAGCTAACTTACTCCTTATACGCGATCACATAAGCTGTTCAGCGATCGCGTAGAGCATTTTAAGCCAGCTTCATTTTCCTTCTACGTGATCGCGCCTCAATCCCCGCGATCGCGATGCTTTAAAAGCTTGGGCAGATTATAAGTTTCCAAAATCGGGGGTTTCACCATTTTAAACATATTTTGACTTCTAGAACTCGTTTTTGGGCGATTCCTTGAGGGATTTTCACACAAATTGAATGGGTAAGTGTTCTTCCACTAGAATTAAATATATTTCATGAATTAGTTCTTGTTTTTATCATTTAAATTGTGTTTTGGGTTGAGGGGATTGTGGGTTTGAAAGAAAAGTTAAAAAAATTTTAATTCATGATTTGAATGACCAAATGGTATCGGAATTGGAGAAATTTAGTATGGGTGAACTCGTATCGGAATGGGTAATCGGAATTTGTAAAATTTGTCGGGTTCCGAGATGCGGGCCAGGGGGTAGACTTTTGGGTCGATTTTTATAAATTTGCAAAGATTGAAACTTTATTATTCGGAATCGTTCCTTATACGTTTTATAGGTATTTTGAAGTTGTTTTAGTTGCTTTTGAGCCGTCCGGAGGCCTTCCTGCCCGAGAAGTCTATTTTTGAGTATCGTGTTGTCGTCTTTGAGGTAAGTATCTTGCCTAACCTTGTGTGGGGGAACTACCCCTTAGGATTGAGTCTTCTATGTTGATTGCAGTCCGCGTACGCGAGGTGACGAGTGCGTACTCGGACTTATTTGAGAATAGATTGTCCTTTAGAGATTTTTAGATCCTTATGTTCCCCGTATATGAATTTCACTTGTTATATCTGAATTCCTGATTCCTAGTTTCATCTCTTCCTGCTCAGATTAGAAGTACGTGCCTAGAATTCCTTGTTTCTTATTTGATCTTATTTGACTTAAATGAAGACTTTTCTTTTCCTACCGTTATATTATATCTTTCTTCATACACTACCTATTTGACTAAAACTAGTGTAATCTCGCCCTATAAATGTCTAACAAGTAATTGGAATATCTATACACTGGTCAAGCATGCCCGTGAGTCGTACGTTGTGATTTAAATGATTTTCCTCTTAAGTACAACTTAGGTTTAATTGATGACTGTCCATGTTGATGGTATACTTTGATGCTGCTTATTTACTGAGCATTTGTTCAAACTAAGTTTATTCGGTGAAGCTAATTGTCTAAGTGAGATTGGTTATAGCTGATTCCCTTACCGGGATGATTTGGTTTCTTGGTTGCGAACTTGAATATATAGAATCGTTGCTATATTTACCTTGTCTTCCCCTCGTTATGATGTTATCTCTTTGTGCTTGGCATTCCTCTCAGTGGCTACTTCTTATGAGTGAGTTTTTACCACTTTTGTGATTTAAGTCTTTGTATTGATTTGTGCATCGCACTTTGTATTCGGCCTTGTTTGCCTTTGCACCGGTTGTGGCAATATATGTTCTTTCTGTCGCATTCTGGTTGTTTGCCTCAGTGGCTATATTGCATATTTAAATTTGGGACTACGGACAGAGATCCGAGAGCTTTCCCCCTGTACTGCACCACATGTTTAAATTGGGACTACGGACAGAGATCCGAGAGCTTTCACCCCTGTACTGCATTGCATATTTAAATTGGGACTACGGACAGAGATCCGGGAGCTTTCCCCCTATACTGCATCGCATATTTAAATTGGGACTACGGACAGAGATCTAGGAGCTTTCCCCCTATACTGCATTGCATGATAAATTCTGAGTTGCGAACTGAGTTCCGGTAGTTTTATCATTGAGGAGATTTGGATCGAAAGATATACATATATATTGAAAAGTATAGCTGAAAAGAAATTATCTCTAGGAAAAGTTATGTCTAAAGGACTTCTATTTCGAAAGTATACTTGAAAAGCATTTGTCTTACAGAATAATGATATTTGAGAAAGCAGTATTTGGGAAAGAATATTTTGAACATCACGTATTTTGATGATATTTGAAATAGCAGTACTTGGAAAAATATATTTTGAACATCACGTATTTTGATGATATTTGAAAGAGCAGTACTTGGGAAAATATATTTTGAACATCACGTATTTTGATGATATATGAAAGAGCAGTATTTGGAAAAGTATATTTGAACACCCCGTATTTTGAAGAGACTATGTTGTTAAGATTTCTCTTTATAATAATATATAAATATACATTCAGAGAAAGTATGTTTCAAAGAAGAAATTTCTTTATTCCAAAATGATTATATCTTTGAAGCGTTCAAAATAAACTCATGATTCAAAGGTTTTCACAGGAAGGTTGACCAGTTTTATTGAGTTTATTGGCTAAGGCCCGACGTAAATAAATTGATGCAGTGCTGAGTTGCTAGTGCTTTTTATGGGGTTGTGATTCCCGTTGTTTGGATTGCATTCTTTCCATTCTCTTTGCGTATTTCTTCTATGATGTCTGTTGATCTTAATTATTGAATTTTTTTCCGTATTATTTGTTATCGTTAATTATATTGAAAAATATTTAGATAGATATTATGTTTCGGTCATTTATACCTTTATGCCTTTTTACTTATTAGACCGGTGGCGTCTTGACTAGCCCTCGTCACTACTTCACCGAGGTTAGTCTTGATACTTACTGGGAACCGCTGTGGTGTGCTCATACTACACTTCTGCACATTTTTGTGAGCAGATCCAGATTATCGTTGTTAGCAGCTGCACAGATCTCTGCTGAGGAGACTCAAGGTAACCTGCTGCTGCGTTCGCAGGCTTCGGAGTCACCTTCCTGTTTTATTCTATTCAACTGTACTTACTTATTCCTAGACATTTGTATTTAGATTTGATAGATGGATTTAATAGAGCTTATGACTTGTATTTACCGGGTTTTGGGAAATTGTAAACTTTGTCAAGATGTCTATATTGAGACTGTTATAATTCCTTTATTATTGTTGTTGTGAAGTAGAAATGTTAGGCTTACCTAGTCCCTAATACTAGGTTCCATCACAATACCCAACAGAGGGAAATTTGGGTCGTGATAAGTTTGTATCAAAGCTCTAGGTTCATAGGTGCTACGAGTTATAAGCGAGTTTGGTAGAGTCTTGCGGATCGGTATGGAGACGTCTGTGTTTATCTTCGAGAGGCTACAGAGCTATCAGGACAATTTCACTTTCTTCATTCCTATCGTGCGAGTTCATTGATCTTGAGTTTTAAAATTATCGTTCCATTCTCTCACGGATGGTGAGGACACGAGCGGCGATTCCGGATGATGCTACCCCGAAGCAAATGTCACAAGGGTCAGAGATAGAGGCCAACGAGGAGCACGTGTCGCAGTTAAGATGCCTACCAGAGCAGCCGTTGGGGAGTCGCCAGTAGTCCTAGTTGGGGGGACAGGTACTGGAGGTGCCTATTGCTACCCCGAACTTCAGAAGACCTGAGCGCAATTTTGAGTACAGTTGGTACATTGACTCATGCGAGATTGATTCTAGTTCACCGGCTATTACACATATCAGGGGAGGAGTTCAGACTCCTACCGTCTACACTACAGAGCAGTGAGATAATATTGGCCAGGTTCCAGTTGCCATGGCAGCACGACATGTGATTTCAGTTCAGCCCGTGGTTAGGGCAGTAGCATCGGAGGAAGAATACATTAGACTTGAGAGGTACATGAAGTACCACCCTTCTATCTTTAAGTGGATTGGCGGCAGATGGTGCCCCGGGTTTTACTGGGGGAGTGTCACTATATTCTTCGCATTTCGGGTGTTGGGGAGACGAGCGGGATTGCTTTTGTCACGTCTCAGATTCAGAGTAGTGGATTGATCCGTGGTGGCGGCATATGAGTTGGGGTAACCTGGCCGAGTTAGCTTCACTAGCATGGATTCAGTCTTTTGGAGATGCTTTAAGAGAGTTGCACCTCAGTTCCTTCAGAATGTACGGTGCGCGGAGTTTGAGCAGTTGCGTCAGGGGGCTATGTCACTAATGGAGTATGCCGTTGGATTCATTGAGTTGGCCAGATATATACCTCACTTGATTGCTTCAGTTAGGAGGCGAGTCCGTAGATTCATTGAGGGACTTAGGCATGGTAGAGAATTTTGGGTCAACCAGTTCAGTTGCATTACCAGCTTCGCATGGGAGCTTTTCAGGTACTCATGGGTCTCGCAGGATCCGTATTGTGTGTTTTCCACTGCCACATCGACAGAGTGATCGTTTTCAGTGTGGAGATATTAGCCACATAGTGAGCGATTGTTACAGGATTCAGGTAGGAAAGTTATAGCAGAGTATTCAGGTGGATAGAGGGCACCTAAGAGGGGGAGGCCCGACCAGTTGATGTGTTGCATATAGTAGGCTAGAGGCCGTTGTGCCAAATAGTATCACCCAGGTATATCTTGATGTGCTAAATTAGGGTACCATTGTATTTCACTATAGCTTTGTTGGTCGGGACGAGTTTCCCTTATTTTTTGTTCCATTTATGAGTGAGTTTCATGTGTTGCCCTCTATTTTTGTGCTTGCTCCTGTTGGGAGATTCTATGAGTAGTAGATGTGTCTATCATTTTTTTATTCATCCTTGCTAGTGGTGAAACTTGAAGTGCGTCCATGCCGTCCTTCGTGGTATTTATGTGATTGTCCTGAGTATTTTGTTTTCGAGCTGTGATTAGATACTCCATCGAGATGTAAGGTCAGCTAGCGTTATGATTTTTATCAGCTGAGATGAGGTAAGGGAGTAAATTCTATTGATATGATATATATTAGGCATTTGACCTAGCGTTGAGGGCGAGACCCTCGTGATTCCTTGTGATTTGATATGTTTGGATCGGGCTCAGTACCGCGGTGGAATTTTTATCAGAATGGAATCCTTTTGATTTGTTCATATGCTTTGCTTCTTCCTTTTTATATGGCTTTTGGTAAGTTAGTATTGATAGAGAGTTATGCCTATGGGCTTGTTTGATAGTACCTTTTTATGCTTCTATCTTTCATACTCAGCCATTTCGTTATGTGCTTCTTTAGTTCAGTTTGCATGATATATGCCCAGTGGTGTTAGCTGTGACTCGGCAATTCGGGTGTTTAATGATGAGGTCTTCGTGTTTATTGCATCATTATCAGTATTATAGGATTTGGAAACAGAGTTCTTCCATATGTGGGACTAATTGCCAATGTTGAGTTGATTTCGGGCAGTTATTGTGATCAAAAGTGCTATTGAGCCTATGTATGATGTGCTATGTTGTGTGGTCGTGCCTTGTGGGCGTAGACCTGAGTTGATGCAGCTGGTTGAGGCTAATGCCGGATATGGATTTAGAATCAGGTCTTCTGGAAATGAGTCGAAAGTAAGGAATTGAGGTATGAGGCTTATCGATGATGATGAGAAGGCTATATGGCAGTTGTAATGGTGTCATCAGGCTCATGTAGGTTGGGGTGATGTGGGTCACCCGCGGGTGTGTGTTGGAAATGCGCAATCAGGGATTGGATGAGTTCAAGGTGAATCTTAGCACCTAAGAGGGTCATCCCGTATATTTCTAGCTAATTTAGTGTTTTGAGGTCGTGAAAAACCTTCTTCTATCTCACCTCGATTTGCGAGCGCAGCCGAGGAAGCCTTTATGTGAAAAATTATTATAAATGATAATTTTATATTAGAAATTTGAATAAAGTTGACTTTAGTCAAAGTTTTTGGTAAACGGACTCGGACCCGTGATTTGACGGTCCTAGAGGGTCCGTAGGAAAATATGGGACTTGGGCGTATGCCCAGAATCGAATTTCGAGGTCCCAAGTCCGAGAAATAAATTTAAAAAAAAATATTTTCTAAAAAATATAAAGGTTTTTGAAATGAAATTTGAGGTGAAACATGTGATATCGGACCCGTATCATGGTTCCGGAGCCCGGTACAGGTTCAATATGTCTTATATGTGCTATCTGTGAAATTTGGTAAGAAACAGACTTAGTTTGACGTGATTCAGACCTTAAATGCAAAAATTGATGTTAAAAGAAGTTTTCAGAAATTCCACTGATCTTGAGGTTTAAATTCGATGCTTATGATGTTATTTTGGTCATTTGATTACTCGAATAAGTCTGTAGGATGCTTTTCAGGTTGTGTGTATATTTGGTTTTGAGCCCCGAGGGCTCGGGTGTGTTTCGGATAGGGTTCGGGTCCATTTTCTCTCTGGTGTCCCCTTTTATGCGATCGCATAGACAAATCCGCGATCGCATAGTGCAAAACTGGCCAGCCCAGTTTCCTTAATCACGATCGCACTGTTCACTTCGCGATCGCACAACTTGTAGACTTCACTCTACGCGATCGCATACACACATTCGCGATCGCACAGTGTTATCTTGGCAGTGGACATTTCTTCTTCTATGCGGATCACAATAATTGGTGTGCGATCGCAGAAGCTAACTTACTCCTTATACGCGATCGCATAAGCTGTTCCGCGATCACGTAGAGAATTTTAAGTGAGCTTCATTTTCCTTCTACGGGATTGCGCCTCGATCCCCGCGATCACGATGCTTTAAAAACCTGGGCAGATTATAAGTTTCCAAAATCGGGGGTTTCACCATTTTAAACATGTTTTGACTTCTAAAGCTCGGTTTTGGAAGATTCCTTGAAGGATTTTCTCACAAATCGAATGGTTAAATGTTCTTCCACTAGAATTAAATATATATCATGAATTAGTTCTTGTTTTTATCATTTAAATTGTGTTTGGGTTGAGGGGATTGTGGATTTTGAAAGCAAACTTCAAAAATAAAAATTCATGATTTGAATGACCAAATGTTATGGGTGAACTCGTATCGGAATGGGTAATCGGAATTTATAAAATTTGTCGGGTTCCGAGGTGCGGGCCCGGGGGTCGACTTTTGGGTCGATTTTTATAAATTTGCAAAGATTGAAACATTATATCGTTCCTTATACGTTTTATATGTATTTTGAAGTTGTTTTAGTTGATTTTGAGCCGTCCGGAGGCCTTCCCGGCCGAGAAGTCTATTTTTGAGTACCGGGTTGCCGGCTTTGAGGTAACTATCTTGCCTAACCTTGTGTGGGGGAACTATCCCTTAGGATTAAGTCTTCTATGTTGATTGTAGTCTGCGTACGCGAGGTGACGAGTGCATACTCGGACTTATTTGCAAATAGATTGCCCTTTGGGGATTTTTAGATCCTTATGTTCCCCGTATAAGAATTTCACTTGTTATATCTGAATTCCTGATTCCTAGTTTCATCTCTTCCTGCTCAGATTAGAAGTACATGCCTAGCATTCCTTGTTTCTTATTTGATCTTATTTGACTTAAATAAAGACTTTTCTTTTCCTACCGTTATATTATATTTTTCTTCATACACTGCTATGTGACTAAAAGTAGTGTAATCTCACCCTATAAATGTCTAACAAGTAATTGGAATATCTATACATTGGTCAAAAATGCCCGTGAGTCGTATGTTGTGATTTAAATGATTTTCCTCTTAAGTACTACTTAGGTTTAATTGATGACCGTCCATGTTGATGGTATTCTCTGATGCTGCTTATTTACTGAGCATTTGTTCAAACCGAGTTTATTCGGTGAAGCTAATTGCCTAAGTGAGATTGGTTATAGTTGATTCCCTTGCCGGGATGATTTGGTTTCTTGGTTGCGAACTTGAATGTATAGAATCGTTGCTATATTTGCCTTGTCTTCCCCTTGTTATGTTTTTCTCTCTTTGTGCTTGGCATTCCTCTCAGTGGCTACTTCTTATGAGTGAGTATTTACCACTTTTGTGATTTAAGTCATTGTATTGATTTGCTCATCGCACTTTGTATTCGGCCTTGTTTACCTTTGCGCCGGTTCTGGCAATATATGTTGTTTCTGTCGCATTCTGATTGTTTTCTTCAGTGGCTACATTGCATATTTAAATTGGGACTATGGACAGAGATCCGGGAGCTTTCCTCCTGTACTGCATCGCATATTTAAATTGGGACTACGGACAGAGATCTAGGAGTTTTCCCCTTGTACTGCATCGCATATTTAATTTGGGACTACGGACAGAGATCTGGGAGCTTTTCCCCCTGTACTGCATCACATATTTTAATTGGGGATACAGACAGTGATCCGGGAGCTTTCCCCCTGTACTGCATCGCATATTTAAATTGGGACTACGAACAGAGATCCGGGAGCTTTCCCCCTGTACTGCATTGCATGACAAATTCTGAGTTGCGGACTGAGTTCCGGTAGTTTTATCATTGAGGAGACTTAGATCGAAAGATATAAATATATATATATATATATATATATATATATATATATATATATATTGAAAAGTATAGCTGAAAAGCAATTATCTCCAGGAAAAGTTATGTCTAAAGGACTTCTATTTCGAAAGTATACTTGAAAACAATTTGTCTTGCAGAATAATGATATTTGAAAGTGCAGTATTTGGGAAAGTATATTTTGAACATCACGTATTTTGATGATATTCGAAAGAGCAGTACTTGAGAAAATATATTTTGAATATCATGTATTTTGATGATATTTGAAAGACCAGTACTTGGGAAAATATATTTTGAATGTCACGTATTTTGATGATATTTGAAAAAGCAGTATTTGGGAAAGTATATTTGAACACCCCGTATTTTGAAGAGACTATGTTGTTAAGATTTCTCTTTATAAAAATATATAAATATACATTCAGAGAAAGTATGTTTCAAAGAAGAAATTTCTCTATTCCGATAATTATTATATCTTTGAAGCTTTCAAAATAAACTCACGATTCAAAGGTTTTCACTCGAAGGTTGACCAGTTTTATTGAGTTTATTGGCTAAGGCCTGATGTAAATAAATTGATGCAGTGCTGAGTTGCTAGTGCTTTTTATGGGGTTGTGATTCCCGCCGTTTGGATTGCATTCGTTCCATTCTTTTTGCGTATTTCTTTTATGTTGTCCATTGATCGTAACTATTGAATTTTCTTCCGTATTATTCGATCTTATCATTAATTATATTAAAAACTCTTTAGATAGATATTATGTTTCGGTCATTTATACATTTATGCCTTTTTACTTATTAAACCGGTGGTGTCTTGACTAGTCCTCGTCAGTACTTCACCGAGGTTAGTCTTGATACTTACTGGGCACCGTTGTGGTGTGCTCATACTACACTTCAGTAGATTTTTGTGTGCAGATCCAGGTTATCGCTGTTAGCAGCTGCGCAGATCATTGCTGAGGAGACTCAAGGTAACCTGCTGCTTCGTTCGTAGGCTTCGCAGTCACCTTCCTGTTTTATTTTATTCAACTGTACTTACTTATTCCTAGACAGTTGTATTTAGATTTAATAGAAGGATTTCGTAGAGCTTATGACTTGTATTTACCGGGTTTTGGAAAATTGTAAACTCTGTCAAGATGTCTATATCGAGACTGTTATAATTCCTTTATTATTGTTGTTGTTTAGTAGAAATGTTAGGTTTACCTAACCCCTAAGACTAGGTGACATCACGATACCCAATAAAGAAAAATTTGGATCGTGACAAGACGTCATCACGACGGTTGGTATTGGATCGTGACAGTGTACTGGATCTCTCAGCCTTAGCAATAGATGGTACTATACAAATTTACTATTCATGTATCACATTTTGTTTTGTATTTTATCCTGTCAACAATTTAATTTTTATTTTTCTACTGATCTCTTCTATTGGCGAAGTGTACTACAATAACAAATTACCACCACTCAAAGTAGTCGAATAACACAAACGTCAACCAATCATTTTATAACAAAAATATAATATAAAATCAAATATGGCTGCCAAAGATTGCAGCAATCTAAATTCCAGCTTTTGGACCATTACACGAAAAGAACATACCAAAATGGAACAAGAAACATATATCTAAATGAGGAGAAAAAAAGGAGAAAAATTCAAAAAGTACTTGTGATATGTTGTAGAATGAAGTACGGCAAAACCAATGGATCTTTTGGGAAAAAAGAAAATTTTTGACAGAACCAAGAGAAATGGATACAGTGAGTAGACAATTTGATGTACATTTTTTTGGAGTGCATAAAAAAATATACAATTAAAAATATTACTCTACTACCATCATAGAATATGAAAGAAACAAAACTGAAATATTAAATCTGAATTAAGAAGACATTCAGCATTAAAAGAATTTATTGTGCACTTTTATGGAGTGAAATAAGGAATTTAAAAAGACTGAAAAAATATTTGTCACGATCCAAAATCCATTACAGGTTGTGATGGCGCCTAACACCGTTGTCAGGCAAGCCAACAATAAATGATTATCCTAATTACTCATATTAGTATTTGAAATCATAATTTTCTTTAATTACATAGTACAAAATGAGATTTACAAAGTGAATGAAAATATTTTTCGCAATTACATTAATGAATAATCTGTAAGCATCACCAAAACCCAGTATCACAAGTGCATGAGCATCAACTAAGAAGTAAAATAAAATATAGCATCTGTCCGGAATATAATTTAAACAGAAAAAATATAAATAACTCTGAAGGAGACTCTGCCGGCTGCGGATTGTAATAAAGAGGTGAACAAATATGAGGCAGAGTAAATAAACAAAATAAACAAGTGTAAACAATTCTCCTCTTTGCAATAAACTCGAGCCTTCAAGTAGCAATTTCCTCCACAACCGGAGCATATGTCCACAATGGTGTTAGGCACTCTTCGAGGTCCACAACGGTGGGTCCTGGCCGAACTTACATTAAGCAAATTAGTCTAAGAAAAAGAAAGCAATTTGGACAAATAAAATACTCGATTTATTTTAGAACAGG
>ML410444.1:0-59354 GCA_005239525.1 Nicotiana knightiana
CTACTCATATTCATAAGAATCAATTCTAAAATAACTTGCATAATTGAATTACAGAGTAATGAACTAAGGAGATAAAAATCAGTGCTTCTGCTTTGCTGAGTAGTAATCCACAGGCTTTTCTTCACTTTAATGGCTTCTCTCCTTTCAAGTTGTGTTTTTGGGTCTATTTATATGTTTGGGATACACCCTAACCGTGTATGAGACTTCTATTCCAACCGGGAAACACTTAAAACTCTTCAAAACTCGGATTTGACCGGATCAGGGGCCAGGCGTTACAGGCCAAACGCCTGGATAACGCCTGGCCAAGGCTGGCGTTTGGGCTCTGGCGCCTGGATAACGTCAGGCTAAGGCTGGCGTTTGGGCTCTAGCGCTTGGATAACGCTAGGCTATGCCTGGCCTTAAGGCTCAAACGCCCGGCTATAGCCTGGTGCACTCCTCTTCGCCTCTTGAGCGTATTTTTGACTTATTTGCATCCATTTAGCTCGGCTTCCATCTCCAATTCACCTACACATGAAATAGACTCCATTATGCACATAAAAAGTGTATCTTTATCATTAACGCACATAAAATGTAAGGCATATAACGTGTTAAACCATGAATTCTAGCCACGCATCAGTGTGTTATAGAAGTTTGTATAAAATAGCCACTATTATTCTCAGCCCCACGGTGAGTGCCAAACTGTTTACCCTTAAAATCATATAACAATTAAATTTGTAAGTGCCTTTAAGGATATGCGGATTAATTTAATACAAAGCGATAAATTAAGTCAAATTGAAAACAAAGACGAAATATATTCAAACCACACAAGGAATATAGTTCCAGCCTGAGTGAAATATTTTCCCTTGATCCGAGCTCGCTATGGCCAGCACTGATGAGCAAGAGAGAGAGCTAATAATAGAGAAATAATAATATATTGCTTTGGAATGCGTGTACAATGTGTGCAATGAATAAAAATCATCTCCTTTATATAGTGGGAGAGTTTCACCCCTAGATACAATTCTAAAAAGGTAAAAATCTTCTTTTTCGTCAATCATCGATCTCTTGTTGATACGGGCCGAGATCCGCACCGTGATATCCAGTCGGGCGTGGATATCACGGCCCTTCGTTAGTCGTGTGCAATCGTTCGGTAATGCCGTTCTGAGGTCTTGGAGCTCGAACCGAATCCGGGGGTATGGTCTCGGCGGCTTCGGTGACAAGCGCTCTGTTCCGGCCTTAACACGAGGGGTATACCCGGCCGTTCCGGGACATGACGACCCTCTGTTAGTCGTGCTAGATTGTCCGACGGTGTTCTTCGAAGTCATTCAAGGCTAGGACTGATTTTGAACCATGACCCGATGAGACTCTTGCCCTGGCTTCGGTCCTCCGTCATCACGTCTCGAGCTTGACTTATTTTGTCGGAGACCGGGATGCATCATGAGCCCGATTTCATCCGTATATTGATTCCTTGAAAATAAGGCAATACACTTATTACCATAAGTTAAGTTTATACTAATAATGTAAAAAAAAAGATCTTTTATACTTTCAGTGTAAATAAATTGAAACATTTAACGTACTGTGCTAATATGAAAAACACAAACATAAGGGTTAGCAGCTAAATGACTTGGTCAACCACTAAATTGGAAGAATACTCGCGTTAGTCCTGAAACATGGCGATTACCATGCACAACTGTCGATTATGCATTAATTAATTCAAAGATTAGATTCCTTTTATACCTTGTTGCTTTAACTAATTTTTAGAGGGTTACATGTAAATGATGTTGATCATGCCAGGAGCAGCATGAAATGGAAACGTAGCCAAGAATTAGGCGTTGTGGGGCCATTGAAGTTTTGCAACTGCGGCGAGGCGCAGGTAGCTTTGTAACTTGTAACAAAGGATATACTACTAAATAAATACTATGGAAGTCTTCTGGTTCATGAACCTTCCCCTCCACCTTTCTAATATTTTATAATCTTCCTTTACAATGAACGGCTACGTATAAGACATCGCTAACGTTTTATGTGTTTACAAAATTCTTACATTATAATACAGACTAGGCTAAATATTCATAAATTCTCTTTCAAATTTTCATTATAAAATAATTACGTAGAAGGGAGTATGGTGGGTTTTAATCAAATATTTCAAACTTGATCCTTGTGAATGGAAAAACTTCTAGAACGGAGTATTTATAGCTCACCCTTAATAAATTACTCCTATTTTTACATACACAATTATTTATAGCTTATTTTAAATCATAAATTTTAAAAAAAGAATTCTTAAATTTTCGTGACTGATGGAAAATTTTTATTTTGTACTTCATGCAATGACACTAATTATGTGATGCTTTTTTTTATCTCACAATTTTGTGAACCTAAAATTTAGTGGACACAAAAATATAAAACATGAATCTACAAATTTATGAGGCAAAAAGAAGTATCATACGACTAATGTATAGTAAAACTTGTCTCACTAGTGTAAATTAAAAGGTACTCTTTTTGTTTCAGTTTATGTGAATTTATTTTTTTATTTTTTTGGTCTATTTCGCAAAGAATGATCCCTTTCTAAATTTAGTAATTATTTTCCTTAAACTTGTAATTCTATCTTTTATGAGAAGTTTTTATGACTATATAAATATTTTTGGCCCTTTTTTAATTTGTTTAGAACCGCAAATTCTAAAAGAATTTATTTTTTTTAAATTTTGTATCCAACCAAACATGTTGATATAAATTGGAACGGAATTGAGTAAAGACAAAGGAAGAAAAAGAAGGGGACAATGCCAACTCGAGGCTGACATGGACCGTACGCCTTCAGTTTAATTGGCTGAAAAAGACGGAGAAACTGCAAACTTCTTGCTTCCATTCTTCCCGGGGCCATGTCCCACTTTTATAGTGGGGGCTCCATGCACATATATTTGATTCTTCTTTCACAATCTTATGTAAGTAGATTTATTAGTATAGTAGTTGTATACTCGTACTACGCCTCTTAACGCTCTCCAAAAGCCGCCTCTCTCCGATTCTCAAAATCCAACCCCTATTTTCCAGGTTTTCACGCCTCACAAAAACATACCCACTTGTTGTCCCTTTTTGTTTATTTACAATAATAACTCCATTAATATTTGCTTACCTCAACTTTGGATAACTATGGATTCCACCCAATGAAAAACAAAACTATGTGTATGACCTTGTTTCCACGTACTCTACTTCAGATTTACGTGGGCAGGTAAGTCAATTTTGTTGACTACTTCCCTACCAACTTGGAGCTCCCAACCACAAATTAAGGAAGCTACCTCTTTTTATTCTCTTCAAATTCCTTAGCTTTAGAATGATCAAAGTATTACACTACCTTTTACCTTGTCAGCTGTGACTTTATATACAAAAACAATTTAGTATTAGCTTAATGATGAATGAAGCACTAGATAGCTTTCAAGTTTCTTTAGGAGTATGATAGTGACGAAATCTGTTTTAAGTCCGAAATCTTATCTAATTTAGGACCTTTGCTAACCTCTAAACCATAAAAATCAAGTATATATCTTGACCTTTACATCACCATCCCATTTTTCTCACCTTGCTTACCTCTAAACCATAAAAATCAAAGTATCTTGACCTATACATCACCATACCATTTTTCTCACCTTAATTACTCATGTACTTTGATTAATTAACATGTTCATAAGCTGCTGTGTATGTTCTTTTATCTTCTCTTAGTGAGATTATCACGTACCAATAGTAACAGATCTTAAATTAAATGTCATGAATTATGAATTAAGAGAGCCTACTGTATATTAATTGTTTTTGCACATGTATATAGAGTCAGATCATCCAAATATTACAGTTTAGAACAATGTAAAGAAAGACAAGCAATCAATTTATTCATGTCCAACATTCATTAGACTCGTTATGTAACAAGAAAATGTAAAAAAAAAAAAAAAACAATAAGGAGAACAAAAAAAGATTAAGGAAGGAATCACTGGCGAACTTTCACTTTCCCCTCCTTTCAACTGTTCGTAATAAAGAAGCTTGAAAGAAGGGAAATCCTGTGCCAATGATCAACAAAAACTCTCCCGGAACTTACATCCGGGAAAAATCCTTCCCCCATAGAAAAAAACAAGGAAAGAGATTAAGGTTAATAACAAAAACACTACAGCCACCTAATTGAACAAGCTGAGTAATTTCGGTTCATTTCCTTGCTGATTTCCAGTAACAGTACCACTCTCAAAACACGTAGTGGTTCCAGATTCTTCTGAATTCATAGACGGAGTTCCTGGTCGCCGGTTCTCCGGCAAAGGGTGGCTATACACCTTCTGACTCTGAAAACCTGGTGTTAAACTTAGATCAAGATCCGCCAACTGTAATACTTTTGAAGCTTCCTCCGGAAAACGTCGTCGTTTCTGCACCTTCGGTTGCATATTCCTTTGACTAGGATGTTCAAGCTTAAATACGTCGGTGCACTCAGATGCCTCATCAATATCTAGTGACGCACCGAGAAAATCGGGGATCGGCCGCAACGCGCCGCCACGGAGGACTGTTTCCACCGCCGCTTGACAAACGTGCCAGTTGCCTGTCCATAATAACCCTACAGCTCCGTTCACTGGGTTCACTGTTCTACCAGCAGCTTCGTATAGCAAGGACTGAAATAAAGCTGCAAACAAATAAGAAAATCTTAGTTTAGAAGCAAATAAATATTCAGGAAATTAATGAACAAGAGAGTTGTAAGTACATACAAGGTCGTTGGTTTTCAGGGACAGCAGAAATGAAGGACATGAGTCCAGCACGGCCAAAAAACTTAGCGACAAAGACGGTGGCGTGGCCTTGGGCTTCAGCGGTTTCGATCCATTGCAAACAAGGCCGAAGAATACAGTTCTCACTGCATCCTTTTCGAAGAACTCGACAACCATTGCAACTCATTCTTTTGTTTCCCTGTTATCTTGTTTGGATATACAATAAAAAGATGTAGCCTTTATACAGTAATGGTTACCAGGGCATGAATAAAGATGAGAAGAAGGAGACAAAGTGTACCTATACTTTTGCACCAAGAAACAGAAACTTGGGTAGAAAGAGGAGAGAAGATATATAGAGTATAGGCAAGGGAAAAGAGAATGAAGTGTGTCTATATATACACACAAGAGGTGAGAGAGAAAGAGTCGGCTTCAAGTTTTTCACCTTTTTTTTTGTTAGTTTTTTTCCGCAACTCTCTCTATTATAGTAGTATGTGTTATAAAAAATTACGTGTAATATTTAATACCAGTGGGTTGACATCTAAAACAGAGAGCAAGTAATCTGCTCTAACTAATTAAATCATACTGTTAGTTAAATTACTTACATTATCTCATTTTCAGAAAATCAATTCACACGTATTTTGTGGAGTTTGTTGATGACTTCAAATACTAGATCACAAGCTTTACCTATTATACATTTATCAAGTTAAGCTAATTGTAAAAATTTGATTGGGTAAATATGTTGCATATCGTTAGTTGGGTGGGCGTAATTTGGAAAAACCCGAAATCCGAACTTTTTAAATATTTGGTTTGGATTTTTTGATTATGGATTGGAGTTTGAATTTTATTTTTAAAAATTTTGGATTTTGGATTTAGGACTTTGAAAATTCGAAATTTTTGTACCTTATATTTAGCCTTACCAGTTAGACATTAGTCTCATTACTCATATATATACCTAATATAAATAAGTCTAAATCTCCAATAGTATGATGCCTATTAAACATTAGCCCGTATATTCAATACAAATTACTAAGTCCAATATGGGATTCTCTACTAAAACAAATATAATATAGGATTTTCTTTTCTCTCACGTCTCACCCATACAGCCACACCGTACGTGCATTTGTAAACACTAAAGAGTCAAGGCCGAAGTTGACTGAAGATTAAATTTTGAGGTCACATTTTCCGGTTAATATTTTAATTTATAATAATAGAAGTTGAATCAGTGTGATCTATCGCATATTCAAGACCGTTTTTTCTTGAAGAGGTATTATATAAAGTCGAGAAGATATCAAAAACTAAAGCATCTTTTGATTACCATCTTTCTACTTCATTTAAATAATTATTTTTATGTCGGGTATTTTCTATAAGCTTAGCTTATAGGCTTAAAGTCATATCGGAAAATCCGAAAAATCCAATCTGATTAATCCGAAACCGAACTTAAATAATCGGATCCAATCCGAATTTATTTGGATTGGATTTGGATTGTAATTTCTTCAACCCGAAAACTAAAAATCCAAACCATAATTTTATATTTAATCTGAACTGCCCGAACGCCCACCCCTACTCGTTAGTGCATAAAACATAACATGTACTCCCTTTGTTTTAATTTATGTGAACTTGTTTAACTGGACACGGAGTTTAAGAAAAATTGAAGATTTTTGGAATTAGTAGTCCTTAACAAGTCAAAAAGGGATTCAGAATATTTGTGTGGTTATAAAGCTTCTCATTAAGGGTAGAATTGAAAATTTAAGTTAAATTATTTTCAAATTTAAAAACGAGTCATTCTTTTTTGAACGGACCAAAAAGAAAATATATTCGCATGCATTGGAATTGAGAGAGTAGTAATTTGTATTGTAAAAGGAGCACAACTTGTCCATTGATGTAAACAATTTTTTTACACAATAAGGTCATGTTAAATAAAACTAATTATCTGAAAAATAAAATAGATAATTCACTATAACATGCTAAAAATCATGCTAATAAAATAATTTTATTTGATATTATAGTAATTTTATTTTATATTATAGTAGATAGAAGTTAAATCTTTATAAAACTTAAATTTGTTCAATTTAAAAGTTAATTCATAACACAACCTTTTTCTTTTGAATGAATTTCTTTCGTGCAGACGTCTTTAGTTAACTAGAGTTAAGTTGGGTGTGGAGAGGGGGGTTTGTGCGCTATGTGGTTGTGTTAGATTCCAAAAGTATTGGGGCGAAAGCGGCTCCGGGTCTCCGCGGATGGCTGTCCATCAACCGTTGGATTGTTTCCTCTTCTTTTCCTTTATCTCTCTGCGATATTGATATGATATGATAGCCTATAGCTTTCAATAAAATTTAATTTCCGTAAGAGTACTCAATTATACGATTGGTATTCACTTATTTCTATATTTTTTTAGCAAGTGTGTCGATCATAGGCGTAGGGACTAGTCCTCCTCAATCACGAAAAGAAAAACCAATAGATAAGCAAGTGGCCACGGGGATGAAAACTCATTTGACCAAGGACACACTTGTGGGGACAATTAGAACACTATTTATGTAATAGTGATAGACTTAAGTCGTTTGGTAGGATGTGTAAGAGTAATACTGGATAAGATATGTTAGTAATACAGGAATTAATAATGTATGAGTTAGTAATGCAGATATTATTTCTTATTTACTGTTTCGTGTAGTGTATTAAAAACTAAAATATATTGCATAATTTTTAAGAAAATTAATTATTTACGAAAATGCCCTCCATGTTGTTTAACGTTAAGGACAATTTTATCTTTAACCATGCTAATGCATGCATTAATAGTCTTAGTATTGCTAAAATCATGATTTGTTATATATTAATTATATACAGGATAATACCAAATAAGTTATTTAACTAATAATTGAATTAATAATAAATAAATGAAAAGGAGTACCAAACAAGGAAATAATAATATCAAAAACTAATATATACATTATTTTCTCTATTCCATCCTACTAAACTACGCTTAGTAGTATCAAAGGGTGAAAGTACAGAAGATAAAATATAGTACTTCATTTTCAAATGTTCTTTTCTTTTGTCATGCAAAGGAGTGGATAAGGTTAATTATTGGTTGGCTAGTAAGGAAGAATTACACGACACAATAATTATATTTACTATATTTTTATTTTGTAGTTATACTTTCAAAAAATTGTCATTTCTAATTATATTTGAATTTTATAGCAAATTTACCTGTAGTACCAAATAAGAAAGCAACAAGCTATTGATAGCTCAGTCAGTTAGAGCACCCACTTAATAATCGGAGGTCTTGAGTGATGCTGCAAAGAAGGAATTCCTTTTTTTTTCGAGCAAAGAAGGAAGTTAGAACAAAATCTTAAAGGCTAACCGAAAAGGATTCTAATTAATTAAAAATAATACATTTATTCTTCACTATTATCTTTGTGTATAATCGACTCTAAGTAATTCTATTCTTCACTATTATCTTTGTGTATAATCGACTCTAAGTAATTCTAAATAGCATAAACTTAAAAACTTTAAGAAACTGTTGTAACAAAAGATAATTGCCTTACTCGTTGAAAATAAATCTTAACATCGAACTTGAAATATAACCACTTTTGAGCATTTAAAACTCATTTAAATACTCTGTTCAGCTATTATCAACCAAGTTTTGATAGTTGATATTTTACACCGAGTTATATACAATTTTTTATGTTGAATCAAATTAACAGAAATAATTACTCGACCAAATACAGTTCGAGTTTCAAACTACTACATACATCAATATATTATGTACAATCTTTGTAGACACATGCAATTATCAGAATGCTTGACTGACAAGTTCGCTGATTCATTCTTAAAAATTGTCTTTAAAATCTTATGAGATTAGCAAAAGATTTATTATTTAAGTATCAATGATCAGAAAAAGGTAGTTGTGTTGATAGGAGTATCAAAACAGCAGCAAACAATCTAATCAAATATAAACTATGCACCGAATATTATGTGCCATGCCACAAAGATATCGAACATCATGAAGAAAGGAAATTTTATAACAACTCGTATCAACTCATTTGGTGCAGGAAAGCCATGCATGTGTTTTTCACTTCTAGGCAAATTCAGAAGACCAGAACCCATAATATTTTTTTTCTAATTTTGTATAATTCTGGATCCTGCTGAAATTTCCATTAATGCATAATAAGAATTACGAGGAAGAGTTTCGCAAGTACAGATATGTTTTATTGTACAAGCTCAAGGGAAACCCCAACACATGGTTCTCATATGCTACGGCCTCAGCCCATCCCTCTTTCATCACCAATCTTTGAGTTTCTGATCATATCCAGAATTTTAAGCTTTTGTTATGCATTTAATATATATATTGTTTTGCCGAAATTACTGATTTTGCTCAACCAATTAGATTTGTATATAGAAGAGTTAATTTTAATTAAAAATAATATCCAATACGATTTATCTCAGATTAGATGGTCTAGATTAATGCCACAAAAATGGCGAAATAGGGTTAATCAAAGTTGTATGGCTCAAAATCGAAATTTAAACAAATGGAATTCATATGAAAAAGACCCATTAATTCATTACAAAAAAGAAAATGATTCTGAACTCTATTCATTAGCAAACCAAAAAGATAATTTTAAAAAATGTTATAGATATGATCTTTTAGCATATAAATCGATTAATTATGAAAATAAAAATGACTCTTTTATTTCTAGATTACCCTTTCAAGTAAATAAGAACCTCGAAATTTCTTCTAATTCCAACACGTCCAAACACAACTTTTTTGATATGCTCGGCAATCTTCATATCAATAATTATCTAAGAAAAGGCAATATTCTATNGTCGAGACCAAATAACTAATATATTTTGTCCGGTTAGTAGTGAATATGAGCAATGATGATAATATATATTCGATGATACAAAAAGATGGAATATGTCATTAAATAGTAATAAATAGCAATAAATGACATTTAGGTAAATAAAATGTGTGAATCACCCGAAAAGGGACAATGATTATTCCTTCTGATAATGATAAATGATTGATAAGCCTTTGAACACTTGGATCGTTCTTGGATCTGGTGGAAATTCTAGACAAGAATCTTAGTAAAAAAGTTATTTTTGTATATATGTGATTAGATCAGATTCTCTCTTAAAAAGTCAATGTGTTCTTTACATATGAATATCTCATGTCTCCTATCATTGTGTCTCTTTCTATTTATAGGGAACATGTTCCTAGAAACCCTAATAGTATAAGTGCAGAGAATATCCACTAGAATATTCTCTTTAATGTCTATCTTGAACTAGCAGTTATAACTCTGTCAAGGGTGTTCGACCTCGATCTTTGACGACTCCTCGACCTTAATCCCTGCTGACTCTTCGACCGCAGCCTTAATTGTTCCTTGAACCACTTCGACACATGGCGTCCTGTGAATGTCTCGCTAATGCTATCATGATTTAAGCATTCTACAGATAAATTTTGACCTATACAGTTAATCCCTCCACTTATTGAGGTCGACTTTGCAGGTGAGTTCGATGAGAAGATTATCTTATTGGTGGTCGAGCTAATCAAGCAGACTATACAGGTCGTGGTTGTTGCGGCGAGCAGGCGACATGGCCCTCTATGAACCGCATATTTCAAATGCTTCAAATTTTTCGGGTGATTATGACGCATATTCCCGATGCTAGCTTCGTTTCGTGTATGACCGTTGATTAGACCTGCCACTTCAGTTTCAATGCCAATCATGATGAACAATTTTTGGTTATGGTGTCGTGAATTCTATAAATAGAGGGCCTTGAACCTGGTTTTAGAGTTTAAATCCCCTAACGTTTCAAAGCATCACACTTCTCTCTTTTTTCTTCTTCTCTGAATCTCCTTTTATCTCTTTCATAGACCTATATTGTTCTTCATTCCCTCTCGTTTGTTACTCTTGTATTTCCCTCCCATGGAGAGAGCGTTTCCTCCATTGTTGAGGATGAAGCCTTCCCGTCGATAGAGGAAATAATCCCCCGTAATCCTGCATCCAGGTCCAAACTTACCAAAGTACCTGACGTCACGCCTGGAGTCTTTAAATCAACAATGACACTTAAGGAATTGGCGGAACTTAAGGCCAAATTGGGCCTTCCAAGCCATGTCGAGATGATCCCCGCCGAAGGGGATGTAGTACAGATCCATCTCCCTGGGTATTGCACTCTTTATGTCTACCCCTTCCTCATTGGCTATTTTCCCCCTCCTTTTGTTGGTGGAAGAATTTTGTCGTTACTACGGAGTCTGCCCTGGTCAACTTGAATCGTACGTTTACAAGGTGATTAAGATGTTGACTAAGTTCGTCGAGCTAGCCGGGGTCGAGCTAACGCCGCGGCACTTAATACATCTATTTGCCCGTGGCTTCTATAGGGGATGACGTTGAACGTACGCCACTGAGGAGGCAAATGTTTGGTGGTGAGACGGACAACAAAGCAAATGGCCAGTTCCGGCTTAACTTCTTCTTCGTCAGGACCGAGGACGTCGTGGCCAATGTCAACGACTTTCTTGAAGCTTGGAACTACACTCGTGAGTGCCTTGTTTCTTTATGTGTTTGTTTGGCTCTAAATTTTGATTTTCTAACTTTCCTCTCTTGCAACAAATAGCCATCCTCCTCCTTTGGTCGCTCACATCTCTAACTGGGTCGAGCGAATCCTCCCCTATATCGTAAGGATCCGTGATTGGCCGAGTTTTTTCAAGAGATTCAAACTTGCTCTTCCTTCAACATGTGATTTCTTTTCATTGATCGTGGTCGTTCCACGTTCCATTGTGTATGGATTCGTATTGCTAACTTGATGTTGTACTTTTCTCAGGCAGGGGATCTTCTCGGAGGAGCCGCCCACTGATGATAGGCTAGAAACTTGTGTTTTAGCCATAGTATTGCATCTAATTACTGCATTTTACGTGTGTTTGAGCTCAAATGATAGTGAATTATACTTATTATGTGTTTTATGTCTTGCAGGAATTATCCTGAGCTATTGAGGTATTTTGGAGATAAACCAAACAAGTTGGAACTTTGATGTCTGAGTAGAAGCTCAAGAAATTAAGCTGGGATCACGCTCGAGGGTCGAGCACCGAATATGGATGTCAAAAAGTGGGTGAAAGAATTTACTCTAAGAAAAAGACATAGTCGTTTCGCGCCGCTTCTTCTCGCGAATTCGGGTTTCGATATGTGACAACTCTTTTAAGGAGGCATGAAAAGAGGAGAGTCGCCACTTAACAGTTTAAGGTGCGTTAGGGCACCTATTTGCAAATGACTCGGGTTTGACTAGTTTGCATCACCAAAGATCGTGTAAGGGCTCGAAATTACCTCGAAGAGAAGGTGTTAGGCACTTTTCGAGGTCCACAACTGTAGGTCCCGGCCGAACTTGAATTATATGAATTAGTCGGATAAACAAAGATATAGAGCAAGAAGTTTGAGAAATTTCATTATTAAAAGACTTTGAATAAATTAGTACAAACATTTGGTTCAAAAATAAATAAATAAATAAATAAATAAAATAAGGAAATAAGATAGGGGGCCTAAGTTTTTTAGCCTAAAGGATCACCCCGTGCAACATAAATAATACTTCGTAACTCCCTCGAGATGGGGTGTTACTCATATTATTCAGCGGGCACAGACTATCATCTCCTGCTACCGAATTACTATCTTTAAGTTGTTACCTAAAGCGCACTAGTTCAATTATAAGTCGTGCCTTATGCATGCACTACCCGTCATGTACCTATGGTTCAGGAGGCGTTGGACCTCTGTTTTGGATGATTCTAGACTTTACTTAGGTTGCTCAAAAAATGTCAAAACTAGGCAACATACAAAACATGTTGGACTTCACATATAGCCAGTTAAAGACATAGTCGTGTCGCGCCGCTTCTTCTCACGAATTCGGGTTTCGATATGTGACAACTCTTTTAAGGAGGCATGAAAAGAGGAGAGTCGCCACCTAACAGTTTAAGGTGCGTTAGGTCACCTATTTGCAAATGACTCGGGTTTGACTAGTTTGCATCACCAAAGATCGTGTAAGGGCTCGAAATTACCTCGAAGAGAAGGTATTAGGCACTCTTCGAGGTCCACAACTGTAGGTCCAGGCCGAACTTGAATTATATGAATTAGTCGGATAAACAAAGATATAGAGCAAGAAGTTTGAGAAATTTTATTATTAAAAGACTTTGAATAAATTAGTACAAATATGGGGTGTTACTCATATTATTCAGCGGGCACAGACTATCATCTCCTGCTACCGAATTACTATCTTTAAGTTGTTACCTAAAGCGCACTAGTTCAATTATAAGCCATGCCTTATGCGTGCACTACCCGTCATGTACCTATGGTTCAGGAGGCGTTGGACCTCTGTTTTGGATGATTCTAGACTTTACTTAGGTTGCTCAAAAAATGTCAAAACTAGGCAACATACAAAACATGTTGGACTTCACATATAGCCAGTTAAAGGCTCAAGTTAGCCTCCTCACTTAAACGGAAAACGCATGCGAAAACAAGTTTTCATGTTAGGCAGTTCGGGATTAAGGAGCTTAAATCCCTATAGGCATGATTTCTATGTGATAGGCATTAAGGCATGCAAGTAGTTTCAGGAACCAGCGAGATTTATAGAGAGGGTTGCGTAAGTCGTTACACATTGATTATTGAGGAGGCAAATTCTCCAGTTATTAGTCCTATAGACGTTGCGCCTAGGTGATTTATGTAATAGAGGGAGTAGGAACTCAGAATTACTCACGCTTTGATAACAACCTAAGTGAGATATGAACAATGTTAAAAGGGGTATCATTACCAGTTATTTAAGGCAACAGTGGCATCCTATAAGCAGGATTTCTAACGATTAACAATTGGGAAACCAATTTTATTGTTAAACCTTATAGGCAGGTTTTCTAGGTGAACAATGCAATGCAAGAACAAAAGACATGATTAGAGTCCTATAGGCATGATTTCTAATGGGCAATGTTGCAGTAATGCGAATTAACAAAAAATTCAACGATATTTATTTCCTATGGGAAGGTTCTCTAACAACATATAACAACAAATATATTGAGGCATCTGAGCTCATGCTTTACTAATAAACAAGTAGTGCAAGTGTGTGCTTTTCCTAATGGAATGCTTTCTATAGTGTGCATAGAGAATGAATAACATAAAGTAAGTGCATCATTCAATCTTATAGGCATGTTATCTACCCATCGTATTTTAATATTGACATCTACCACATCCCTTTTACTAACACCCTTACAAAGATATTATTACAGACCCAAATTGATAAGTAAGTAATATTACATGACAATAAACAGGACTATAGCAGGCCCAAATAAAACAACTAATACCCAGCACTGTCGGTCCTTCAATACTTCTGACATAGCATACTTAGGCTTTCAACAAAGAACCACATGATCACATGCCCATAGGGGAGTTCAAACCCCTTTCAATGAGCCACATCACCAAGTGTTGCACCACTTGGACCAACCAACATAAATACACAGTACATGATAGGGAAGTAGAGTATTAGGGGGCAGTTTTGGAGGTTACAGGAATGACTAGGGCCAAACCCCTAGTGTGTAAGAGTTCACAAGGTCCTGAAATGGACCCCGAGCAGTGCTCACACTAGGAAGGCCAACAAAGAACCTAGATAGCCTTGTCTTTCAGCAGGCTAAGAATATGAATTCAGAATACCAGAGTAATAAGTAAGGAGAATGGACAGAGATTAAGTAAATTCAGCTAGGTTCACATAGCCAAAGTACCACATAAACAATCATCATAGGAAATAGGAGAAGGAACAGGTTTACAAACATACATAGGTTGCACTAGTTGACATCTAAGGGTCTAAATTAAGTTAAGTCTAACCTAATACCATACTAATCAATACTTAGATAGAGGGATGCACATATTGATAATCACAGATAGAATAGCAAATGAACTAAGACACATTGGAAAACATATTAGTGTAGGAGCAAAGTCCTAATCAATTGAAAATAGAGTATTTGTATTTTAGAAAACCAGGATAGCATGAAACAAGTTTAGAACAAACTTTAGGACAGCATTACAAAGAGCATTTAGTACCAAAAGGTTTATTCAAGTAAAGGGGTCTTCATAGAGTTAGGGGTTATTACTCAAACATAATATGCAGAAGCAACATACAACTAATAGTCAGGCTCATAATGAAGTGGACTGCTATTGAAGTCCAAAACTAGATGTATTAAGATGCAACATGGTTCAGAACCAATCTCAGCAGACAAAAGATCACAGAGTGCAAATTATAGTGAAGCGTAACACAAATAGGGGACTATTCTCATGCATCCAGTTAACACATAATGACATCAAAATTGAACACTAACATAGTTGAATCATGCTCTTACAAGTTCAGATACATATGCAGAAAGAAGGAAAGAAATTAAACATTGCAAGAGTTTAAACACTAACCATTAGCAGAAATAAGAGAGTAAAGAGTGTAATAGCCAAAATCCCAAATCCCTGATGCTTCAGAGTTCACAAGAGCCTCGAGAACGGGCTCCGAGTAGTGTTTGCATCAGAGGAGGTTATTCAATAATTTCAGAGAGTTTGAGTGTAACAATGAGTGAGTGAGTGAGAGAAGAGAGCAGCGAAAACAATAGCCGGAATTAGGATTTTTTAAAATCTGTCCAAGGGGTTTCATGGGAGGGTTTTATATAGTGTATCAATCGAACAAGTAAACATGGAAAATAAATTATTCAAACACAAATAAGGAAAGATATACTAGAATCAATTAGAATCGATTCTTTTAGGGCATAAAATAAGGGAGTTCAGTAAATCAACAGAGAATAACAAATATCATGCAAATAATACTTAAAATAAAGAATAGAGTAGATTAAACAGAGAATAAGAAAAATATCATACGAAAAATCAATTGGAGTCAGATTTAGGGCAAAATAAAGTAAAAAATAGGGAAACACGGTGGGTTAAACAGAAATAAGGAAAATATTAGTCAGACACGGGAAAAGGGAGAGTATCAATCAAGAATCAGCAAAGAATAGGGAAAAATCTCAAACCCTAATTCAAACAGAAAGCACAGATAGCCAAAAATCTCACTGAATCGGACCATATAGTGTGCATATAGACGAAATATCGTCCAAATCTCAAAGAGTGAAGGCAGTAGAATCCAATTTGGGGACTGGTGCTTGCCAAAATTTGGGCAAGTAATATGTAACACCATAATCTTGCAGAACACTGAGGAAGCACACAAAAGGTATAAAAATCATGGAGGGAATCTATGATTGAGACGGATTCGGAGAAGGTTTGAGTGAGGCGGCTAGGGTTAGAGAAGATGAGAGTATAGAGAGGATTCTGAGGCGGCGGGTAAAAAGGGAATGAGGGTTAGGGTTAGGGGGTTAGATAATAAAAATGGGGGATTGATTGTGGGACGTTGATCTTAGAGATCAACGGACAGGATTTTAAAAGCATGGGCGCGTTATTGGACGGGTATGGGTAGTGAACAGGTTGGGGTTAGTGGGTTATTTGGTTTGGGCTCTGGGGATTGGGCTAAGGGTTTGGGGTTTGGGCCATTAACATGGTCCGAATATCAGCCTATTTTGGGTCAACTCTTGAAACCTTTGAAAATTAATTTAAAAATAAATTATTAAAACTTCTAATAAATGATAAAAAATAATATTTATGTTGTAACTATTTTAAAATAATAAATCAATATTATAAAAATATAAAAATGATACTTTGGCATAAATAATATAATAAACGCAATTATTTTTAGAATATAGGCCATTATTGCAAAATTGAATAAATAGCTTAAAATGCTAATGCAATTATAAAAAATAGAATAAAAATATTTGAAACATGTATTATAGATGAAAATAATAATTTTTGGTAATTAAGTCATCACAAAATAATTTAAAGGATAATTACTAGATATTTATATAATAAAAATATAAGAAAAATAATTTAAAGCTCCAAAGATTATGGAAAATTATAAAAAATGCGTGTATAGGTTTGTAAAATAAATGATGATGCAAATATACTATTTTGAAAGTATTTAAAAATATGAGAGAAAAATTGGGTATCAACAAGTCGCGCCGCACTCGCGGCGCGACAGTGTAAATTTTGTCTGACAGGCTTTTTGCGAGCTCTCTGGATTTTCTCACAAGCGCGCAGCATGGCGTGGCGCACGGCGGGAGTGTGAAAATTTGTCAGAGTGATTTCCTAGTTCGTCTAGGAAAGAGCAGTTTCGTCCGGACTTGTTTCTACATGGTATAAATACAACCAAAATACGATTTTTAGAGGACTTTTGACCTACGAAATATTGGGGAAGCAACCAAGGCAAGAACACAAGAATTCATTAAGATTTCAACCTACAATCGGTGCAATACGAGAGTTTGTATGGAATTATTAGTATTGTTGTTTTCTTTATTTTTGAACCTTATTGAGATGACTTATTCCATAGCTATGGAGTAAATTCCATTAGGGTGTTGAGAGATACGATGTTTTGATAACTTGATTATTCGATTCTTGATAATTTTTAGAATTAATTGATGGAGTTTTAATTCGTATTGTGGAGTTATTTCTTATTTTTCTTAATCGAAAGAGGAGCATTATATTGAATTGCTTTACATCTTATGCTCTAGTTTAAATTCGTGATTCTCTTGAATTGTTAATCGAACTAGAAAATAGGGAAATATTCGTGAGAAGTTATCCTTCAGATCATAACCATCATTTTATTGTTGCAATTGTTTATAGTGCTTCAATTGGAGTAATTACTGAAATTAACGTTTAATTGTAAGAGGAACATTAACTTCAAGTGTTATCTGATTATCTATTGAATTCGTGAGAATCAACAGTATTATAGAGTGAATTAACTCAAGAATTGGATCCCGGGTCAATTATCTTGTACCTATCTAGTCAAATACCTGTATTTCTCTCATTGATATTTCTTCGTTGCTCAATTGCTGCCTTTTGTGATCAACTGTTAATTGCTTAATTTTTAGTAGTTAATCGTAGTAACAGTCATCAAATCAAGTGTTAATTTTTCTGGATAGTAATCAACTGAAGATGGGGATTGGAAATCAATAGTGTTTAAAATATTTTTTCGTACTAATTCAGGAACCAAATTTTACTTTAGTGTATTCACGTTTTTTCACTTGTGTACAGGATACAGGTTTGATTTCTCCGATGTATGACTCGATCTTCTTCAAAGGAAGTTTTATCCTACAGAGTTGGAGAAACACCTCTGATAACTGAGAAAAGAAAGAGAATTAACAGAAAATTTCTTGGGTCATACTTCGACTCAAGACAACATGGCAAACAAAGAGAACGATAGAGCATACTTAGTTGTAAGAGAGGCAACACGGACAGAAGCTGCAGGGATAGAAGTTGAAGCAGCCCAGAGAATTGCTGAGGAGATTGTCGAAGATAATGGGGGTCGAAGATTCAATCTAAATCGACCCTTGGTTGAAGACCAGTTCGAGAATGCAGCATCCAGACCTGGAAGATCATTGGGTGACTATGCCAGACCAGTCTACAATCAAGGACTGTCAAGTGTCAGACCTCCACTTATGGAAGTAAATAACTTTGAGTTGAAGCAAGGCTTGCTTCAAATTATCCAAAACAATTGCATCTTCAGAGGGAAGGTGAATGAAGATCCAAACACTCACTAGATGGACTTTGAAGAAATCATGAACACCTTTTAGTGCAATGGAGTATCAAAAGATGCGGTATAGTTGAGGGCATTCCCCTTTTCATTGAAAGATGATGCGAAGCACTGGTTTGCAGCTTACCCACAGGGTCTATCAGGACATGAGAAGAGATGACTAAAAAGTTTCTTGACAAGTAATTCTCAGCTACAAAAATAGAAATTCATAAGGGAAATCCACAATTTGTGCTGGAAGGAGATAGAAACGATTTTTGAAGCTTGGGAAAGATTCAAGGAGGTCAAAAAATATCGGTAGAATGGAATTGATTTGTGGATGAAACTCCAGGATTTTTGGGATGGACTGATACCTTCCTCGCGACGAACTCTGAATATTGCATGTGGAGGTCCACTAATGAAGAAAACTCTGGAAGAGGTTGTCTTAATCCTTGATGAATTATCTGAGGATGCTAACCAGTGGCCTACTAAGAGTAATGACAGAAGAAAATCAGTTGGGGTTCACCAGGTGAACTCTAACACATCCATGCAAGCCCAGCTAGACGCACACCATGGCCAAGGAGATAAGAAAGCTGACATTGGCCAAGGTACAGAGTGAACCGCAAGCAGTATGTGACTTTTGTGGAATGGGACACCCTATACATGAGTGTCAAGCATCATCTGAGGAAGTCAACACAGTAGGAAACTTTAATAGAAGAAAATACTAAGGTGGGAACAACTATAATGTTAAGGGGCAAAGACATCCAGGTTTTTCGTGGACTTCACCTAGTGGGAGTTTGAACTCATGGCAGCATAATAATCCTAGACCTAGGGTCAAGGACCACCAGGTTTTCAGAACCAACAGAGACAGTAATACCAACTACAACAGCCAAATCAGTCTAGTATGGAAGATCTCATGAAGGCATTCATCAACAAAACAGATGAAAAATTTGAGACTCAGGGAACGGCTATCCGAAATTTAGAAAGGCAAATGGGAAAAATTGCAAATTTGTTATCTAAGAGGACTCCTGGGACTTTACCCTTTGACACTAAAAAGAATCCAAAAGAAACAATCAAAGTTGTATCTTTGAGAAGTGTCAAAACATTGGTTGACCCAATGGTGAAGGCTAGACCCGAGGTGGTGAACAAGCAGACTGAGACACCGGAAGAGAAACAGAGTAAAGAGAAGAAAGGCCAGAGTGGAGGGGTACAAAAGAAGATTGAAGAAAGTAGAATATGCCAGCTCTACCATTCCCTCAAAAGATTAAGCGGGAAAAACTTGACAAATATTTTGGGTGGTTGTTGAAGATGCTCAAGAAACTTTGTGTGAACATTACCTTCACATAGGTACTCACTCAGATGCCTGGTTATGAAAAGTTCCCGAAGGAAATCCAATATAGCAAGAGAAAATTGGAGGAGACAACAGTGGTCAAGCCGAATACCTACTGCAGTGCCATATTACAAAATAAAATCCCTAAAGTAGGGGGACCCAAGAAGCTTCACCATACCATGCTCGTTGGAGCGTGAGATATTCGACAAGGACCTCTATGATTCAGGTACATCTATTAATCTAATGTCGTTGTCTATGTTCAGAAAACTGGAAGGTGAGCTTGGAGTGATCAAATCAATACAAGTTTCCCTACAACTGGCTGACCAGACCACCATTTTGCCTGAGAGAATCATTGAGGATATTCTAGCACGGGTGGACAAGTTTGTGTTCCCCGTAGACTTTATTGTGGTGGATATGGAGGTGAACAAGGAGGTGCCTCTAATTTTAGGAAGGTATCTTTGATAACTACGAGGGGAAGCTTATGCTCAGAGTGGGTAATGAAAAAGTGGTGTTCTAGATGAAGAGGATGATGAAGTACTCCAATGACGAGGCGTATGCCTACTCTTGTTTCAAGATAGATGTTATTGGGGAATTGGTTGAAAAATACAAGTTTGACAAGCTTGTGGAGGACACTCTAGAGAGGTGTATTATTCAGTCTAGCACAGTGGAGGATGAAGATCCTGAAATGAAGAAAGAGGTTGAAGCTCTTGATACTGAGGATCAAGTGGTTGATAAGGAGGAACTAAAAGAGGAGGCTTCTAAGCCTAATATGGAATTGAAAGTCCTTACCACCCACTTGAAATATGCTTTTCTTGAAACTAACAATTTTCCTGTGATTAATTTTGTTGACTTGACAGGTACACATGAGAAAAAACTAGTGGAGCTGCTGAAAAAGCACAAGAAGGCCATGGCTGGAGTATAGCTGATATTCAAGGAATTAGTCCAGCCATTTGCATGCACAAAATTCTGTAGGAATAAAATAGCAAGCTAGTGGTGCATCCCTAACGCAAGTTGAAAAAATATTTGGAGAAGGTAGTGCACAAGAAGATCATCAAATTGTTAGATGCAGGAGTGATTTTCCCCATCTCTGATAGCCAGTGGATTAGTCTAGCACAAGTTGTATCGTAAAAGGGAGGAATGACAGTGGTGAAGAATGAAGACAATGAATTGATCCCTAAAAGAACAGTCACTAGGTGGAGAATGTGCATTGATTATAGAGGGTTGAATGATGCAACGAGGAAGACCACTTCTCACTTCCCTTAATTGATTAAATGCTCGAGAAAGTGGCTGGACATGGATGCTACTGGTTTTTGGATGGGTACTCAAGCTACAATCAGATACCCATTTCCCTAGAATATGTTGAGAAGACCACATGCACTTTCACATTAGGTATTTTTTCTTACACGAGGATGATATTTGGGTTGTGTAATGCACCTACCACTTTTCAGAGGTGCATGATGTCTATATTCTCCGATCTGCACGGGAAGTGTCTAGAGGTATTCATGAATGATTTCACCCTCTTTGGTGATGACTTTGAGGATTACTAAATTTGGAGATTGTTCTTGAACGTTGTGAAGACACTCACTTGGTTCTTAACTGGGAGAAGTGCCACTTTATGGTGAAAGAGGCAATTGTCTTGGGCGTCAAAGTGAGCACGTGGCATTGAAGTTGATAGAGCTAAGATTGATGTAATTGCTAGGCTCCCTCCACCGACTTCTGTAAAAAGCATAAGGAGTTTCTTGGGACATGTTGGGTTCTACAGAAGGTTCATCAAAAAAATTCCAGCAGTACCAAGACGTTGACTGCATTGCTAGCGAAAGATGTCAAGTTTATTTTCACTATGGAGTGCTTAAGAACCTTAGAATTGATAAAGGAAAAGCTTGTGAGTGCTCCTATTATAGTGACACCTGATTGGAGCCAGCCATTTGAGATAATGTATGATGCTAGTGATGTAGTTGTGGGTCAGTTCTAGGGCAAAGAAAAGACAAGATGTTTAGGCCTATCTACTATGCAAGCAGGACATTGAGTGATGCTCAAGTCAACTATGCCACTACTGAAAGAGAGTTATTTGTTGTGGTCTTTGCTTTTGACAAGTTTAGATCATATCTGGTGGGGAGTAAAGTGATTGTACACACTTATCACTCAGGATTGAAATACATGTTGAGTAAGAATGAGTCCAAGCCGCGTCTGATGTGGTGGGTGTTGTTGCTCCAAGAGTTTGACTTGGAGATCAAGGATAGGAAGGGCACTGGAAATCAAGTCGCGTATCATCAATCTCTACTTGAGTGACCTCCGGTTGAAACAATTGAAATAAGGGAAGAGTTTCTTGATGAGCAGATTTTCTCCATTGTTGTGGTCTTTGAAAGACCGTCTTGGGATAATGATGTAGCCAACTTTTTGGCTAGTGTATACTTTCCTCGTGACCTCTCTCGTGATCAAAGAAGGAAGCTTCAAGGTGAGGTGAAAAGTTATTTTTGCAATGACCCTTTCATGTTTAAACTGTGCACAGATGGTGTGATTTGAAGGTGTATGCCTGAAGGAGAGATGGAAAGTATTCTGTCTCATTTCCATGATGGAGCATCTGGAGGACATTATGGTGGAAACACTGCAACAAAGTTCACGAAAGCCGGTTCTATTGGCCTACTTTGTACAAACACGCTCAGGCGTATGTAGCTGCATGTGAAAAGTGTCAAAGGGCAGGTAACATTAGCAAGAGGGATGAGATGACACTAAACTCCATTCTAGTATGTGAAATTTTTTATGTTTGGGGAATTGAATTAGTGGGTCCATTCCTATCGCCTCATTCTTATGAGTATATCCTAGTAGCCATTGACTACGTCTCTAAATGGGTCGAAGAAATCCCTACTAGGACCGGTGATGCTCGAATGGTGTGTGAGTTCTTACGGAAGAACATCTTTACCCTCTTTGGGACACCTCGAGCGATTATCGGTGACAATAGGTCGCACTTTGTGAACAAGCAGTTCGCTGCATTCTTATCTAAGTATGGGGTCACACAAAAAATAGGAACCCTGTACTATTCCCAAACTAGTGGGCAAGTTGAAGTAGTGAACTTAAACGAATTCTTGAAAAGACGGTTAGTGCTTCTCGTAAGGATTGGTCTACAAAGTTAGATGAAGATCTATAGGCATATAGAACCTCACTCAAAACAACCATAGGGAATTCACCATTCAAACTAGCGTATGAAAAATTGTGTCACATACCTGTTGAGATTGAACATAAAGCTTACTAGGCAATTAAGATGCTTAATCTTGATCTTAGTCTTGTAGGTGAACACAGGTTGGCGCAGATGAACAAATTGGAGGAATTTAGAATGGACGTATATGAAAATGCGTGAATTTTTAAGGAGAAGACAACAGGGTGGCATGATCGTTTGATTAAGCCAAGGGAGTTTCATGAAGGGTACAAAGTCTTACTATACAATAGTAGACTTAGGTTGTATCCCGAAAAATTCAAGTGATGATGGACAGGTCCATATGTGGTGAAGCACGTCTCACCATATGACGCCATTAAAATACAGGATGAGGAAGGGAATGAGAGTTTTAAAGTGAATAGGAACAATTTGAAATTGTACCTTGTTGGAGGATTTGACAAGCAATCCTTTAGCATAGTGATAAAATAAACCTAAGTGACAGATTCAAGCTGGCGACTATAACTCAGAACTACTTCTAACATTTTTTTTGCTTTTGTAGAATAGTTGGATAATTGTATATAGGATTATTAGAGTTGAGCATGAATCGAACACAAAATAAGTTAATAATAGAGTTGGGGTGCGACATGTAGGCTAATAAGTGGGAAAAAAATTGGAACTTTGAGAAAAGTGGCCTAGCACGCCGCGTGGGGTGCTGCGCTAGGCCAAACGGGAAAATCTGTCAGAACATGTGTCTCTGAACTTCTCACTGTCGCACCGCACCCCGTGATGCGGTTGTACAATTTTTGTCAACCAGTTTATTTAAAAAAACATTTTTGAAAATAAAAAGTAAGGGACGTCCAGTTCAGTGCTCTAACACCCGACCCCTTCCCCTCTTTTGCCCATTCTTTCACTTTAACTCATCTCCAACTATTCTCTTTCTCACTCCAAATCCCTCTTCTTCCTCAAATCCTTCATCCTCCCATCTTCCTCTCATCTTCATTCATCATCAATGTAAGCAATTATATTTCTTCTTTTCTCTTTCTCTTAGTTTTTTTTTATTGTTTTAGTTGTTTTTAGTTTAATTCCCCTAACCCTAGGTAGTTTATGTTTGCTAATTTTTTAGCTATTTTTTTTTTATTTTGGCCGAAAATTTTGCATAAACTTGTGGGGTTTTGTTCTTGTGATTGTGGGTGATTTTTGGTGTGTTTTGATGGTGTTGGAATTATTTTGTGGAGTTTGGTGGGGGTGCCAATATGGCCGAAAATTGGAGGGTGTTTTGTGAAGAATTGGAGCACTTTGCTCTATTGTTACATTGTGGTTGTTGTTGGGAGGTTGATTGGTGTTGTTGTGTAGTGGTCCTAGACCCATTGAAGTTGAAATTATGAGTTGAACTTGATGAATAAAATATGTTTGATAAAAATGTCCCAATTACATAGAAGGTGAAGTTGTGCTTAATAAGAGAAAAATTGTTAGGAGATAATGTGATGCTTGATGATCAGTATGGGGTGGGAGGTCATGTTCTTATGTTGTGAAACTTTAACGTATTAGTCATGAGTGCTAATCGATTGACCACCCCATGATCATGTGTTGCTAGGTGTTAATTGGGGTGTCCGATTCATGCTAAGTAATTGTGTATTTTGTATTGTAACTTCTTTATTTTGTTAGTGGTAAATTTGACTAACTTCTTATTATTCTTTTCTTAGTTACTAGTTTAGCTTCTTAATTTTGTACTTTACACTAGTGTAGTCCGTGGTTATGTTGTTGTAATATTATGTTGGTTGTTGGGTGATTGTTGATTACTACTGACGTGATTTCAAAGGGGTAGCCTGAGTCCCCGATATAGATTGTACTTGTGAATATGCCAATAACATAAGTGTGGAGTGGTTACCCCGTTTGGTCTTGTTTTTTTTTTATGTGTTGTGGCTAATTTTGTTCGTCTTGTGCGGGTATAATGTCTCGTCGTCCTAGCAAAATTTCTAACACAGGTTCTTTTGAGGTTGCCTCTAGTAGCCGTCGAGGAGGTAGGCGGGCACCTCCCCCCGCCCATGTGGAGAAGGAAGAGGAGCACATTGATCGCGATGCAGATGTAGTACCGGACTGCAAGTATAACATTCGGGTTGTGCCAGCTCATTCTAGGATGTGGTACCAGACCTTTGTTCCGACGGTGAGTCCGGACCCAGAAGTTTGTATTGATGATGGCAAGATATCCAGGAAATACTCGGGGATTTACAACAACATCAGATACTTGGGTTTTGAAACTTTGTTCCATCCCGGTGAATCGGTGAACGTGAACATGGTCAAGTAGTTCTATGCTAACTGGCAACCTGGATCCAGTTTAGATGCGGTGTATGAAGTGGAAGTGAGAGGCAAGATGATTCCCTTCTCCTCACGGGTAATAAGTCAAATCATGGGGTTCACGGAGCACTCTCATAAGTTGTTCCAGAGGTTACTGCGTCGGCCCCCTATCCTGATATTAGGCACCAGCTGTGTGGCGCTAGTTCTTCTGCTACGTGGATGCATGAGGCTAACGAGTTCCACAAAGACATGAAGAAGTGCAATTTCCAACATCCCGCCAGGGTCATTCTCCGGTTGACTAATGCAAAGATCATGCCTACGTAGAACGAAACTGATGTCTACCGATTGAAGGTGTGTCTCATTTATGCTATCTTGATTCGGATAAAGTTTGATCTGGATAAGATTATTCTTGAGCACATAGGTTGAGTACGACCACTTGGGGCCCGCCGCCTGTATTTCCCGAGCATGATCACGCGACTTCTGAGGACACATCATGTGGAGGAGGAGTTCCATTATGACTGGATGATTTCGGTGATGAGGCGTCTTAAGGCCTTTGATATTACAGCTGTGAGAGACCCCCCCCCCCCTTCTACTGTTGTTCCTGTGGATCAGAGATTACTTCATGTCGAGGAGACACTGCAGCTGCTATTTGTTGATATGCGCCTTCGCACGGCTCGAGGGGAGACTGACTTGGAGAGCTGTAGGAGGACCACCCCTTCTCTATGGTCACTCAGTAGCAGTTGGGCTTAGTATATGGAGCACAGAAGACACCGGATGAGGATGTAAATTATGTTCCCTCCGATGATGAGGAGTACTTGCGCACCTTTGAGGGTGTTGATGAGGAGTAGGCCACGGACTTTAGGGAGTTACCTTTTCACTCTCTTTTTTACTGTTTTGCATTAGGGACAATGCAATTTCTTAAGTGTGGGGAGCGGTTCTCCTTTTTTGTTGTATTTGTGCTCGTTTTCTATTTGCCAGTTCGTTTTGTTTGATTACTTTCTTGCTTTCTTAGACAATATGGTCTGTAATCGTAACTCTGGATTCTATCATCCTGTAATAGTTAGTAATCATTATTGTTTAGTTTTGACTCTTCCCGGTGATGGATTTCGTCGACTTGATTTTTGAGGGATTTGAAGCCGAACGAGAAAAATACAAAAAAAAAATCAAAAGATACCTTGAGAGTGGTGAGTGCCTTAGTTGTGATTCCTAGGCTCAGTTCTTGACTCGTAAATAAATACCGTTAATTGTGTGATTATGACTTTTCTTAACTTCGTTAACTAGAGAGTCGGGATAGATCCGATCCTAAGTGAGTTATGTGCCAATGTATGGGTGATATTTTTGTTGATATTTTTTGCATGTCAGTGATGTCTAGAAATTTCCTCGTGTGTTTGCAAAGCAAAATAGAAGTCTTTCTTAGTCTAGGAAGTGATATAGGCAATTCTCTATTGAGCCAATTATATGTTTGTGACCCGCCTAATTGTTGCGTATCCTAGTTAGCCCTTTTGAGCATGTAATCATATTTTCTTTTACAACCACACTACAAGACTGACCCCTTTGTTTGAATTGATAATCTGTTTGAACCATTTACCTCTCATGAGCGCGTGATATATTTATAAGTTTGTTAAAAGCTAAGTGGAGGTATGGTTGGGTTTTTGAGTGGAACTATAGAAAGGGAGAAGGTGAACTGTTTGAAATTATTGTGAGAGCCACTTGTAGGGAATTGGAAAAAAAAAAGAGAAAGAACAAAAAGTTGTTGGTGTTTGTATATATTATAACGAAAAATTCGTTGCTAGTGGTAAATCTTGCTTTGTATGTGCTTAAAAAAATTAGGAGCTTGACGTTAATATGATGTGAAGGTTTGGGGATTTGTTCAACACAAGTGTGGGGTTTAAATTGTGAAATTGTAAGTATTAAAGTGCTCAGGGAGGTGTAGCCACTATATCCATAGTATATTACCCGTCCGGCAGCCTACATTACAACCAAAATTAAGTCTTACTTGATCAATGACTGGATGAGCTCAATTAGTAGAGTATTACACTACGGGCAAACATATGGTACATTCTCTGTGGCGCATGAATTTTATTTCTGAGAGTGAGTGAATTATTTCTATCTTGAATTCCTATTTGTTCTTGAATTTTATTGTGTGGAACTACTCTCTATTTTTTTGTGTGAGGGCACATGACTTTTGAAGGTAAGGTAAAGTCTTTGACCTCTGTTTATAGTAAGTGACCAGTTTGAGAAAAATGCGTGGTGCTTTAGATTCGAGTCTTGAGGCTAGGATGTTATGATATGGTGCTAAGTCTATTTTAAATATTCTTGGCATGATGTGTTAGGGAAGTTGTTTGATGAAACGGTCGTCCCTATGTGAAGTGTAGTTTGATTGCTCGAGGATGAGCAATGGTCTAAGTGTGGGGTGTTGATAGTAAGCTAGAAACTCGTGTTTTAGCCATAGTATTGTACTCTAATTACTGCATTTTACGTGTGTTTGAGCTTAAATGATAGTGAATTGCACTTATTACGTGTTTTATGCCTTGCAGAAAATGATCCTGAGCTATTGAGGTACTTTGGAGATAAATTGAACAAGTTGGAGATTTAAAGTCTGAGTAGAAGCCCAAGAAGTTAAGTTGGGATCACTTTCGGGGGTCGAGCACCAAGTCTGGATGTCAAAAAGTGGATGAAAGAATTTAATCTGAGAAAAAAAACACAGCTGCACCGCATAGGGTGCCGCGAGGCGTGGCACAGCAGTGCGAAATTTTTGTGACAGGCTTTTTGCGAGCTATCAGGATTTCCTCACAAGTGCGCCGCGGCACGAGTGTGCAAAATTGTCTGAGTGATTTCCTAGTTCGGCTAGGAAATGATAGTTTCGTCCGGGCTTGTTTCTACATGGTATAAATACACCAAAATATGATTTTTAGAGGATTTTAGACCTACAAAAGAGAAACAACAAAGGCAAGAAGACACAAGAATTCATCAAGATTTCAACCTACCTACAATCGGTGCAATACGGGTGTTTGTATTGAATCATAAGTATTGGTGTTTTCTTTGTTTTTGGAACCTATTGAGATAACTTATTCCACAGCTATGGAGTAAATTCCATTAGGATGTTGACAGATACGGTGTTTTGATAGCTTGATTGGGGATTCGATTCTTGATAATTGTTAGAATTAATTGACGGAGTTTCAATTTGTATTGTGGAGTTATATCTTATTTTTCTTAATCGAAAGAGGAGCATTAAATTGAATTGCTTTACATCTTATGCTCTAGTTTAAATTCATGATTCAAATAGGTAATCGAAAGAGTCTCTTGAGTTGTCAATTGAACTAGAAAATAGAGAAATATTTGTGAGAAGATACCCTTTAGATCATAACGATCATTTTGTTGTTGCAATTTTTTATTGTGCTTCAATTGGATTAATTACTGAAATTAACGTTTAATCAAAAGAGGAACATTAACTTAAAGTGTAATCTGATTATTTGTTGTATTCGTGAGAATCAACAATATTATAGAGTGAATTAACTCAAGAATTGGATCCCGAGTCAATTATCTTGCACCTATCTAGTCAATTACCATTATTCTCTCATTGATATTTCTTCGTTTCTCATTTGCTGTCTTTTCTGATCAACTGTTAATTGCTTGATTTTTAGTAGTTAATCGTATTAATAGTCATCAAATCAAGTGTTAATTTTCCTAGATAGTAATCAACTGAAGATTATTCGAACATTGTTTAATCCAATCCATGTGGAGATGATAAATATACTATACTATCTTTGACTAGCGAGCAATAATTTTGTGTTGTGTTTTTTGCTCATCCTCTGGTGCCCTATTTCCAAAGAACGACTGATGAATTTTTGGCTTCTACTCCTGTTGCAACTAATATGTCTTCCATACCGGTCTCAACCTCAACTGCCACAGTTTGAGAGCCTATCTTTATTCCATCTGCAGCTTCTGCTCCTCAACTCCTTTCACTAGTTGATGAGGACGACGTCTCTCCTGATGGGTCTAATGCCTTGTTAGAGGAGAGTCGTGGATACGGGGGGAAGAGACGGGCAGCCGTCGATTTGGGAAATTGCGGCTTTCTTCTTTGGGAAACTGCCACAGTTCAAATCGAAGAGAGCTTCGAGGCAAGTCCTGAGGCCCCGCACTTGGAGGAGACGAGCATGTGTCCTATGGGGGACACGGTCGAGGGCGAGGTGAATAATGACGACCTTGTACTTCTGAGGCACAAAGAGGCCTCATATTTTGGGGTTGTGTTGGACATCCCTTTTGCAGCTAATGATAGAGGGAAGGTCGTCGCTGAAGAGGACGTTGGATCTGACTTCGTTGACGAGTTGAGGGTGATTGATGAGGGACTCACTCAACTCGAAGTGAGGTTGGAAAGGGGTTCTAGGACTATTGTGATCCCAAAGGATCGTAATCTACTTGTAAACACCGTGGAAATAGTCCCTGCCCTCGGTCCTTTTTGTTCTGAAATTGAGGGTACGACCCTCGAGATGATAGACGACACCACCTTGTCGAATAACATTAGTGTCCTTGTTATCCCGGTAAGTAAAATTGTTGTCCATTATTTTATTTATGTTTTGCTTTCTTTCGTAAGATCTAATTTCTTTTCTTTGTTTTGCAGACGGTTATTCTAGAGATCGAGATTGCTCGTAGGGAGCAGAAACGTAAAGATATTTACCTGAAGTTGAAATATAAGTATTTTAAATGTCTTGAAAAGTATCGGGAGCTTCGATGTCGGCTCCGCAAGGTCGGAGATGAGTGCCAGCTGAGGGAGGACTTGAAGGACAGGGACTAGGAGCTGATTCGGGTTGTGGAGAAATGCAGCGTCTTAGAAGGGACGTTGAGGGGAAAAGAGGAGGAGATTGAGCTTACCTGGGGTGTAGAAGCCCAATGTAGTGATCTCCAAGCCCATGTGGTCCTGCTGCGAGGCCAACTTGAAGAGTGTCAATTCAGGGTGGAGGCTCTTAGTGGCAAGGTCGCCGAGAAGTAGGAGGAACTAGATAAGGCGGAGTCCGCTCGATTGGAAGCTTTGAGGAGGGCGAAGTCTGTTTAAGTGGAGATTCAAGCTCTTCGTTCTGAGCGAGAGAATGACTTGTCTATGGCAAGGCTTAAAGAAGAGCAACTTGATGAAAGGATTAGGGAGTTGGAGAAAGAGACCTCTGACCTTTATGATCGGGTTTCCGCTCCGGTGGCCGAGAAGGCCAAACTACTTGAACGACCTTCTTCATCTGTGTCTTCTGGCTTCCCTAACGTTCCTTGCGAGTTGTACAAGAAGTGGATTCACGTCGAGGCCTGATTTGATGTGCTTCGTGAGTTGCATGTAGCGGGCTCCATTCCTGCCACAGACTTTGATGATGCTCGTGTCAAGGCTCGTGAGGCTTAGGTTGCTTATGGTTATGATCCGACTATGCCTTGTCCCAATAAAGAAGATGAGGACGGTAAAGATTCTATAGATTGCTCTGAGGATGAGTCCTGGTATGATTCCATATACCCTCCAGGCGAGGATGGAAAGGGAGTTGAGGGTCATGCCGATGAGGGTGTCGTTGGTCGTGATGGTAGTGGTCAATAGTAGTTCTTTTTACTTTTTTCTGAGGTTTTTGTGTATTTTTATTAGCATCTTCAAGAGCCATTGTAAGAAACCTTTGTTTATAAATATCAAAATTGGTTTTTGCTTTTATTTGGACTTATCTTATTTGGTATGGTTTGTTTCTGTACTTTGTGTGTTTTGCTCCTTCATGCTTTTGTCGTTGTCATTGTATATATCAACATTTATTGGAACATGGCCGAGGGCCAATAGGATTTATTCAAACTTGTCAAATTCTTACCTCTTTAAATCGCGACCGAGGGTCGGTTAGTGTTGTTCGCACTTGGTCGAACTTATCCTTTTATTAATCTTGGACGAGGGCCGGTAGGTGTTGGTCGAACTTGGTCGAGCATAACCTTATGTTAATCATGGCCGAGGGCCGATAGGTGTTGTTTGAGCGGGGAGAACATGACTTTACTAGTTGTGGTCGAGGTCTGACTGATGTTGTTCGTGTGAGTTCGAACATAACCTTTTCTTAGTCGTGACCGAGGGCCGATAAGTGTGTGCGAGCAGGGTCGAACATAACCTTTCGTCGTGGCTGAGGGCCGATAGGTGTTGTTCAAGCGGGGTCTAGCATGACCTTTTCTTAGTCGTGGCCAAAGGACAATAGGTTTTGTTGAGCGGGGTCGAACATAACCTTTTCTTAGTTGTGGTCGAGGGTCAATATATGTTTCTCGAGCGGGGTCGAATATAACTTTCTTAGTCGTGGTCGAGGGCTGAAAGGTGTTTTTTGAGTGGGGTCGGAAGTAACCTTTTTCTAGTCGTGGATGAGGGCCGGTAAGCGTTTATGATGAACGTAAGTTTCTTATTACTTTGATGTTGTTGCTCCGATTACATGATTGGAGAGAGTTACAAATTTTCTAGGCATTGGCTCAGTTCCAATCTATCTAGTTCCTTCATTGCTTGACTTGGAGAGTATTGAGGAGTCAGGTAATGAAAGAGAAAAAACAGTCCCTCCCTCGCATATTTCGACCTAAAGTGTTCTCATTCTCGCCTCGTTAAAAACCTCGTTGAGAAAATCCTAATGGGACAAAACTCAAGTAAGGGAAAAAGAGTACGACTTGGGGACACTTCTTCCCTTAGAAGTTGAAATATTTGAGGTGGTTGATGTTCCAATTGTTCGGTTATTGGTTTCCTTCCATTTTCTCTAATTGGAATGAACCTTTATTCGCTTTGGTTGTAATTTTGTACGGGCCGTCCCAATTTGTTCTCAGCTTGCCTTCACGTGGGTCTTTGCTTGCTTGAGTTTTGGCTTTGAGTACGTAGTCTCCTACTTTGAGCAGCTGAACCTTTGCATTCTGGTTGTAATAACGTTCTGCTTGCTGCTTTTTGGCAACCATCCTTATGTATGTCATATCTCTTTGTCATCGATTTCATCGAGTTCTTGTCTTCCACTATCATCATTACTAGTACCACTTTCGTGGGAGTATCTTAGGTTAGGCTCTCTGACTTCGACCGGTATAACTGTTTCGTTCCCATAGACCAAAGAGTAGGGTGTCTCTCTTGTTCTTGTCTTCGGGGTAGTTCTATACACCCATAATACTTCTGGCAGTATTTTCGGCCACAATCCCTTGGCGTATTTGAGCTTTTTCTTCATGATGTTTAATATGGACTTGTAGGAGGATTTCGCATGCATGTTACCCTCCGGGTGATATGGGGTTAAGAGTACTCTTAATATGCCATTTCTTGAAGAATTCAGCGGTTTTCTTTCTCGCGAATTGGGGTCTGTTGTCGTAGTTGATCTCCTTGGGTAGGCCGAATCGGCAGATGATGTTTCTCTATATGAAGGTAATTACCTCGTGTTCACGTATTTGGGCGAATGCTCCTGCTTCTACCCATTTGGAGAAATAGTCAGTTAAAACCAAAAGGAATTGTACATTACCTCGCCCTGTTGGGAGAGGGCCCATGATGTCCATTCCCCATCCGATGAACGGCCACGGAGAGGTGACTGAGTGGAGGTGTTCGCCTGCTTGGTGGATCATTGGGGCGTACTTTTGGCATTGTCTAAATTTTGAGGTGTCCTTATTCATGGTGGGCCAATAGTATCCTGCTTGTATGAGGCGTTTGACGAGTGCTAGATTGCTAGAGTGAGCACCGCAATGGCCTTCATGGACTTCTTCGAGGACGCACTGGGTCTGGTTTGGGCCTAATATTTCGCCAGAGGGCCGCCATAAGTCCTCTTGTATTGGTCGTTATGGAGGAGAGTTTGTATCTGGTTGTTTGCATTCTTAGTTTGTTCGATTCTTTTTTTGTCATTTGGGAGTGTGATGTCCTACAAGTAGGCGATAATACATTTGCGTTAATCCCAAGTTAAGCTTATAGATCTTACCTAGATTTGGTCTACTGATGAGTTGAGGAGGTGGACTACGCCTTTATCTCTGGTTGTGATGCTTTTGGTAGCTGCGGCCAATTTGGCCAGGCCGTTTCCTTCAGCATTCTGCGGCTGCGAGATCTAGTCAAGCTGGCATTCATCAAATTCGGGCAGTAGCTTACAAATATCAGTCTAATATTTTTTCAATCTTTGTTCTTTGATTTGGAAAGTCCATGTAACTTGGTTGACCACGAGTTGGGAATCACAGGGGAGTTTCAACTGATTCGCCACATGCTTGAGTGCTAGACTCAATGCAATTACGGCCATATACTCAGCCTCGTTGTTAGTCATATCTAGGCATATTATGGATTGGAGAATTACTTTGCCTGTAGGGACCTCGAGAACGAGTCTCAGTACAGATCCGGAAGTGTTGGATGTGCCATTGGTATATAGGACCCAGAGGTCTTGTGTTTGGAGAGAGACTTGGACGGATTCCTTCTCGACTTCAGGCATTGTCTTTGCGATGAAGTCGGTGAGCACTTGCGACTTTATTATCGTTCGTGGCTGATATGTGATCGTGCTTTCTTATCTCGATGACCCACTTGTCCAACCTCAACTGTAGCTTGATTTTATGCAAAATACCTCTCCGTAGGAAGGGTGGTAATGACCGAGATAGGGTGGCACTAGAAATAAGGTCTAAGATTTCGTGAATCTATGACTAGTGCCAACGCCCGTTTCTCGAGGTATGGGTACCTCGTCTAATCGTCGACGAGTGTTTTGCTAATGTAATAGATGGGATATTGTGTACCTTTGTTTTCTCGGATCAGGACTGTGCTTACTGCTACTCCGAAGATGGCTAGGTAGATGAGGAGACGCTCCCCGGGTTCGGGCTTTGAAAGCAGGGGTGGTGATGACATATATGCCTTTAGTTCTCGCAAAGCTTATATGCACTCGGGTTTCCACTCGAGGCCGTTTTATTTTTTGATCACACTTAAAAATTTGTGACATTTATTAGATGACCGCGAGATGAACCTCAATAAGGTGGCGATTCGACCAGTCAACCTTTGGACTTGCTTCTTGGTAGTCAAGAGCTCCGGTATCCCTTCGATAGCTTTGATTTGGTTTGGGTTGACATCGATCCCCCATTGTGACACTAAGAAGCCCAAGAACATCCCGAAGGCTATACCAAACGTGTATTTCTCCAGGTTTACTTCCATTCTGTACTGCCTCAGTATGTCGAAAGCTTCCTTCAAAGACTGATATGGTCCTTTTCTTTTACGGGCTTGACCAGCATGTCGTCGATATATACTTCCATGGTCTTGCCAAGCTGATCTTATATGTAGCCCTTGTGTTCTTTAGCCCAAATGGCATGACCCTATAACAATACGTTCCTTGGTGGGTGATGAATGTGGTTTTATCCTGGTCCTCTTCTTCCATAAGTATCTAGTTATAGCCTGAGTACGCGTCCAAGAAACTCAATAACTCGTGCCCTGCCATTGGTCGGTAAGTTGGTCGATATGTGGTAACGAGAACGAATCCTTCGGACATGATTTGCTCAAGTCCGTGAAATCCATGCACATCCGCCATTTACCATTTTTCTTTTTGACCGTCACTACGTTGGCGATCCATTTGGGGTACTTTGACTCCCTGATTGAGCCATTTTCTAATAGTTTATCCACCTCCTCGTGGACGGCATCGTTGATGGCGGGGTTGAATTTACGCCTGGCATGCCTTACTGTGGGGTAGAATGGGTCGAAATTTAATTTGTGGGTGGCGATATCCCTGGGATGCCCGACATGTTTGGCATGGCTGAAGGCAAACAAATCTGCATTAGTTATTAAGAATTGACTGAATTTACCTGGTTCTCGGAGTTTACAACTGATGTATGCCTTTTTGCTACAGTTATTAGGGTCTAATTGAATGGGGTCGAGGTCTTCTATGGTCGAGGCTGCAGGCCGAGGCTGCATCCTCAACCATTTCGGGACCCACGATGGCATCCCTGGTCTCTTCTTGTGTCGACCCCGGCCCTGCTGATTGTTATGCCTCTTTTTCCTTGTCTTTTTCCTGTTGGGTTATCGTGCTGTCCAAGGCAATACGGTAGCACTCCCGGGATGTACGATGTTCTCCACGTATGCTGAGTATCCCCCAAGGTGTTGGTAATTTGATTACATTGTATAGGCAAGAGGGGATGCTCTCAAGGGATGTATCCATGGTCGTCCTATTATGGCATTGTACGCGGTGGCCTGGTCCATGATGTGGAATATCGTCTCCAGCGTCATGACACCAGCCAAGACGGGGAGTGTAATTTCTCCAGATGTCCGCTCAACTGTATTATTAAAACATGTTAGCGTGATATAGTGCGACACTATCTTGTCCTCGAGTCTCATTTGGGTGAGGACTCGGGGATGGATAATGCACGCTCCACTTCCATCGTCCATCATGATACGTTCAGTATCTAAAATGCGTAAAGTAATGACAAGGGCATCATTATGAGGGAAAATCAAGTCGTCGGCATCTGTCTCGTCAAAGATGATACTTTCTTCGAGTCTGTCATACCGTTTGCGGGTGATAGATCGCTTGAGCTTGTGAGCAGTGGTGAATTTAACGTCATTGATACAGGCGTCGTCGCTGCCACCGATGATCATATTGATAGTACGAGTCGGTGATGGCGGCTTCGGCGAACCTTGGTATTCACATCCTCTAGCGAAATTATTTCTCCCATTGTCACTTAGCAGCTCTTTGAGGTGTCCCTACTGTAACATGTTTACAACTTCTTGCCTGAGGGTGATGCAATCTTCTGTTTTGTGCCCACATTCCTAGTAGAACTCATAGAGGGTGTCGATTTTCTAGTGCTCGGATCAGACCTCATCTTTGGCGGCCACTTTACCTTCGTTCTGATTTTCTCCAGAGCATACACTATTTGTGTAGGTGATACGCAAAAATTGTGAGTAGATAATAAGGGTGGCATACCTCTCTCGTTCCGGTGAGTCCTTGTCCTCGGTCTATATGGGCCTTCTTCGTAGCGAAGGGAAAGTGGGTCATGGGCCCTGACATATGGCTGGTGTCATTCCATGTTGGGTCTTGAGACCGTGAAATCCCTCCGGATGTTGTCTCTTCGTTCTTTCCTGGACTCGGCTAATACCGAGATGAGCCGAAGGGTTGGTCCGTTGAGATCGTCCTCATCTTCTCGGACTTCAGCAAAGTAAGTATTATGGATCTTGTTCCAAGTGGTTGGAGCATATTTCATCAATCGGTTCAACAATTTTCTAGTTTCTCTCAAACCATCTCTACTCAACCCGTTCTGAAAGGCCGCGACCGCCATCCGCTTGGACACGGGCAGATTCATCATTACCTTGTTGAATCGGGCGAGGAAGTCCCTAAGTCCTTCTCCAAGGAATGCTTGGAGAATATATCGTTTACCCTTGTTTCAGCCTTCTTGGCTCCGGCATGTGCTGTTACAAACTTATCGGCCATTTCCTCGAAAGTTTCTATGGAGCAGGCTGGTAGCTATGACTACCATGTTAATGCCCCTCATGTGAGGGTTTCGCCAAACTTCTTCAGCAAAATAGAGGACACTTGTTCCTTGGTGAGATCATTGCCTTTTATGGCGGTGATGTAATGAGTCACATGATCTTCGAGATCGGTCGTTCCGTCGTATATCCTGAGGTAGGGCGGTATTTTGAAGGTCTATGGTATGGCATGCGGGGTTGCTTCTTCGTTGTACGGCTATTCTGTGAACCTACGAAATAGTTTAGGAGCGCCCGGTATCTTGTCGACTCGTTCTTGGTGTTCTTTCATTTGGTCCCTGAGTGCTTTATTTTCATTCTCCATTTCCTCCATCCTCTTTAGAAGTGTGGCAATGGCACTATCACCTACATTGTTAGTAATATTATGAGTTATACTTGGTGTCTGAGGGTCTAGTCGCTTGCTCTGTTTGTTTGCTCGTTATACTGCGCTGGCTCTTGCGGTCTCTGTAGTTGTGCATGGAGTGGGCTTGTTGAGCACGCTTACAAGCATATCGGTCAGCCATGCTTCAAGGAGATTTTTCACGGCCGATGGCACCCCTTCTTTTGCGGACGTGGAGGCCCTTTTTCCATTTGGTTTTGTTATATTACAATGGGAAGGGGGCGACCTCTCGCGCCTAGGTGAGGCAGTGGGCATCATGTCCTCGCCTATTGTTTCACAACTCTCGTTGATAGCATTCATGAGGTTGCAGGAGAAATCACCTGTTACTTAAGTCTTTTCTCCTTGGTTACCTGCCATGTAGGTATTTTTACATGTAAAGAAAGGAGAAAATCTTGGGGTTTGTGAGGTTAGTGACTCACGTTAGTTGTAGATCTAAAGGAAACCAAAAATTAACTAAGAAATCCCCACAGACGACGCCAAGTTGTTTGACCAAAAATTACTAATTTTGGCTCAACCAATTAGATTTGTATAAAGAAGAGTTAATCATAATTAAAAATAATATCCAAAAGATAAAGCTACGTGTGTCGAGACCAAATAACTAATATATTTTGCCCGGATGGTAGTGAATATGAGCAATGATGGTAATATTCAATGATCCAAAAAGATGAAACATGGCATTAAATAGTAATAAATAGCAATAAATGGTATTTAGGTAAATAAAAACGTGTGAATCATCCGAAAAGGGATGAGATCTGTGATTATTCCTTCTGACAATGATGAATGATTGATAAGTCTTTGAGCACTTGGGTCGTTCTTGGATCTGGTGGAAATGCTAGACAAGAATTTTGGTAAAAAGGTTGTTTTTGTATATATGCGATTGGACCAGATTCTCTCTTATAAAGTCAATATGTTCTTGTAGGAATATCTCATGTCCCATATCATTGTGTCTCTTTCTATTTATAGGGAACATGTTCCTAGAAACTCTAATAGTACAAGTGCAGAGAATATCCACTAGAATATTCTCTTTAATGTCCTATCTTGGTACTAGCCCTCGACCTCGATCTTTGATGACTCCTCGACCTTAATCCTTGCTGACTCTTCGACCGCAACCTTCATTGTTCCTTGAACCACTCCGACACATGGCGGCCTGTGAATGTTTCGCTAATGCTATCATGACTTAAGTATTCTAGAGATAAATTTTGACACATACATATACCACTGATTATGTAGTCTTTTCACACCTATGGTTAATTTTAAGGTTATAGCAGGTCACGTGCTTTATTTTCTATTGTTAAGTAGTGTAACCAGCTAGCATGGGCGCAAAGGGTAGCAGAAGCGTGTTCGAACTTCTTGAAAAATTACAATGTTTATATATAAGTTAAAAGTATTTTTGTGTATATATATTACTGTTGAATCTCTTTGATTTTTTCGTGTGTTTACTTTTCTTATTTTATGAATCTCCTCGTGAAATCCTGCTTGTGCCACTGTGTGTTTCTCCCGAAAACTGGAAATGACAAAGATGACGAAAAAAGATTTACATGCTGAGAGACTAAACTGGACGTAACCAAAAACAGAACTACCTTCAAGAAACAACTTCAGCACGTTAAGGAGAAGCATGGACTACAGTCTACTGCGAAGTGCGTTAACGTGGAAGGAGGAGAAAATAGACTAAAAGGTCATTGTCACCGTCCTGCCTCGGCGACGTTTCGTTCTTATCCTCAGAGCTACAATGAGCCATTTTGGCATCGTAATCTAGGGCGGCTCAGTAAATTGGGACCTAAAGTTAAATTTCATTAAGAATTCTTAAGCGTTCACATTTTTTTTTTTATTAAAAGTCTATCTTCTTATAATTCTTTCGCATTGATAATATAGCCAATCAATCACATGACTAAATAGTTTTCTTTCATTTTTATGAAGATTTTGTACTTATTATCTTAAACAATTTTTGCAGAAACTAACTAAAGAATCTACTATGAATAAATAAGGTAGAAATTGTACGGGGAGCCTCTTTGGTCGCCCCCATTTAATATATACCCATATTTTTATTTTTATTTAACTTTTACCCTAATTTTTATAACTTCAGGCGCCGTCTTCCTGATACCTGTGCAAAACTTCAGCTTATTTAGTGTTGAAATTTTTTACAAATGAACTAAATAACTTCAGCATCTTCTGCTGAAGTTTTTGAAAAAATTTTATGACAAAACTAATGAATCCAGGACAAAACTTCAGCTTATTTAGTGCTGAAGTTTTTAGAAATGAACTAAATAACTTCAGCATCTTCTGCTGAAATTTTTAAAAAAGCTTTATGACAAAACTAATTAATCCAGAACAAACTTCAGCTTATTTAGTGCTGAAACTTTTACAAAATGAACTAAATAACTTCAGCATCTTCTGCTGAAGTTTTTGAAAAAAGCTTTATGACAAAACTAATTAATCCAGGACAAAACTTCAGCTTATTTAGTGCGGAAGTTTTTACAAATGAACTAAATAACTTCAGCATCTTCTGCTGAAGTTTTTGAAAAAGCTTTATGACAAATAATGAATCCAGGATAAAACTTCAGCACTTTAACTCCAGCATCTTCTGTTGAAATTTTTGAAAAAGCCTAGAATGCTAAAGTTTGTCTGATTGTCTTTGCTACTTCAGGCCCATATGCCTAAAGTTTATGTGAAAAATGGGTACGCTTGTATTTTTTTTATAAAGCGGATATAAATTAAAACGTGACCTAAAAACGAGTATAGATGCAAAAGTTTCGCCTTAAAACTTTTGAGCCTATAGCCTTTATTACTTTAGTTACTTGGCCCTTCAGCCAGCACATCGTAATTCGGTGTCAAAAGAGAATAATTGGAAGGGATCTTACATATATGTCTCGGATAAGTCTCAACTTATCGACATCTAGTTATTAATCATAGACTTATCAAAACTAGTCAAACACATATAAAAATTGAAAATTCAAATAAATAAGGTTCTTTCACTTCAAGAATTACGCGCAAAGATCTCCCTCCATATTTTTAAGCGTGATTACCAACATTAGATACAAGACGGAAAAGAAAATTCATGGATGAGGTAACAAATAGTGTGTTGAAATGCAAAAATATATATACAAGATTCCAAAAATCTAAGCAAAAAAAAAATTCAATAAGTATGCTTGAAATTCATTAAAATCATATAGATGAGTCAAGATACAAAATTTGAGAAAAATTGAAGGTGATTTGGACTGATTTAATATCAAAATCACTCGAGCAAAATCTTTTGCTCTTGACCACTCGAGCAAAAGAAAAAAAAATCTCTAGCTTAGAGAAAGATAATAATAGTTTCATTCTTAGTTTACTTTTCCATCAATGAAGTTACTTAAAATTAACACAATTTTATGACAAGGTTGTAAAGATGAAGGAAGTATGCAACGTATTCAAGGAGAGATTATTTTATGAAGATGTAGGAAAGGGGCAGTTACTCAAAGGTGGAAGGATCCCAACAATCTGATAAACACATGATTAATCAGTCCAGCTGTTATTTCGTAACTAAGGAAATCTATGTAAATCATAGTGCAAAGGAAAGTTGCCAATTGACATCTATCGAATTGTCAATTTTTGCAAGTAGCAAATCTCCCTGCTGATTAGAGAGGAAAGGAAGCACCGATTTTGGAGTGATTTCCAACTGCTTAACATGCATAGTTGATAGTAAAGAAACTTTCAAGTAGATTTGCCCTTGACGAAGGGACCCTTGGAGCAACGGCATAGTTATTTTTATGTGATCATCTAGGTTACGAGTTTGAGCCCGTGGAAGCAGTCACTAATGCTTGCACTAGGGTCGGCTGTCTACATCACACCTCTTAAGGTACGGCCCTAACCCGGACCCTGAATAAATGTGGATGCTTTATGCACTGGATTTCTCTTTTATTTGCTCTTAATCTGCACAAAAACAAATCACTATATAAATTGCAGAAGCCGAGCTTTGGTGTTGCCCTATCTTGTTGGAGTAGAGTGCCCTTACTATTTTTGGTGTGTTGATTGGCTAGCCAGCACTCTGGTCCCTCCTTAGACTAACTTAGTGGTCATTCCGCACAATGACCAGCGCAATTCGGGTATTTGTCGGTAGATAAGGACAGTTTTTCGTATGGATTTATCTTGTCATTAAGAGGAGGCGAGACCCCTAGCTACATATGGTTTTTAGGGTCGGTTAGAAAATATCTACTAACATTGTTCAAATGAAGGTGTGCCAATAAAAATGCAATTTATAGCCAAACTAAGGAACATGGTGAGGTCATTTCCTTTTTGATTGAAGACATAGCAACCGCATATCAGATATGTAATCCTGAAAAAAGAAAAGTACTCTCAAAGATAAGTACTAGACGACTACGTTAAGCCGTAGAGGGACCATTCTTTTGTGGGCAGACAAAAACCAAGAATTTGCAGTGAAGTGAAGCCATCAAAAGATACAGGCAAATCCTAAAGATTTTGATTTGTGGGGTCCTCTACAAAAGGCAATTGGGGCTAGGATTAGCTTTTGTGCCATTATTATCTATTTTCTAACCTCAAAATGATGATAGAAATGAAACCCACTTTCTTCTCTTTATTTCATGGAGAATGCAAGTACTGTATCTGGACACTTCAAGAAAAAAATCTTAAAGCACTAAAGACTTATACTAGTAGGTTAAAATCAAGCCATCAAACAAGAATTCAATCTAGATAAAACATTTTGTATTATTCCCTGATGAGTGGCTAATGTTGCTTGCGGACGGATTAAGGCAACCTTTATCTGGATGCCAATCATATTCTTGGAAAATAACGGCTAATAATAAGACATGATTTGTACTGATTTTGCATCTTTGAGAGAAACTGTTTTGGGAGGACACTAAAGGCAGATAGTCAAATTGGAGGAAAAATCCTATCCTTAAGCTAACCTATCATGGACTTTGAACAAGTGTCATGCAGCTAATTGAGGTAATGGCAGAACAAGAGAGAAAGTTGTCCATTAAAAAGCTTACTATTTTCAAATAAGCAGCTCGAAAAGAGTTAAATTGATCTTTCTCCAATCCCTCTAACAGAAGCTATGAATTCTATAGGCCCAAGGTTGGTAGTACAGATAGATTTAAAGAAGAAGCCATGGGAACAAAATCCACCTCTTCACAACCGGTGGCACCCGGAGATACCTCCAGTAGCAGAGGTACGAGTTGGAGAGGTGTTCAGGATTGAGATGGTGGATTTTAGTGGAGGTGGCATAACACAAGAATACACTGCCGAGGACATCAAGCATGCTGATCAGTCCGTTGTGAGTTTCTGATAGCACTCAATTATGTGTCATTGTTTTACACCTTTATTACTTTTATCAAATTGAACCCCTTAACAACTAGTACTTTCGTGAAAGAAAAAAGTTTGACACGAAGATAACAGTGATAGTTCAACCCCTAATAGGTAGAAGGAGTTATAGGTGATGAAAAGTGATCATCCTGCCCATCACAAAAAATAATGGGCAACAAATTGGTAAGGATGAAGCTTAGTCCGGGACTCCAGCTGTAAAACACAATTCAATAGATAAGGCGTAGCATCTAAACTAGGGAATTTCCATGATACGATTTCTATATGTCACTTCAACTCAAGAACCAGACATGAAGAAACAGGGAACACCCAAAATACAAGTGTATCAATTGCTTTGAATACCGAGATTTCCCAACTGGAGTATCAATATCAACTGAGCAATTTTTGAGAGTTTTTTTTTAAAATTCTCTTCTTTGCTAAAAGTTCAAAATCCTAGTTGCTATTGAAGCTAGAAAGAACTATTTCATGTTCCAAGTCATTGGGTTGGATTAAACTAGTTGGTTTGGTAGGAAGATGAATCTTATCTTTCATCATAAAAAATATATCCTAAATCTCTTGCCTCAGGTAAAACTACTAAATCATCCTTTGGTTACTCCTCTTACAAGTGTTGCGGAGTTTCCCAAGTTGAATATACGTCCCAAACGATGAACACAATTGTACAGTCTGTCCAATATCTTTGTCATTTTCAAGTAGACTGTGACCAATAAATAGATGTGACTCCCATTTGTCAGCTAGCAACCTTGTCGCAATCAATAACCTGCTTCCCTTTGAGTGCCATGTAATGAAAGTAAGCATGCTCAAAGTTTCACAAAACACTTAGTCGCCATGGCTCCTCCAACTCCAAGACTAGTAATCCCCATAGACCTAAAGAAGAAGCCATGGGAACAAAAGCTGCCTCTCCACAATCGTTGGCACCCGGAGATACCTCCTGTAACAGAGATTAAAACTGGGGAGATGTTCCGAATTGAGATGGTTGATTGGACAGCAGGTGCTATTCAAGATAATAACACTGCGATTGATGTAAAAACCATTGATCTATCCACTGTAAGTATGCATAAACTTATCCACATCCAGTGAATCTAACCAACAAAAGAGTCCTAAGTTTCAGAAACTCCCTGGTCAAAATAAATAGTTGAAAATTGGAATCAGTTCAGGCTAAATCACATAACTCTCTCATGCAGGTCCATTATCTTAGTGGACCAATAAAAGTTGTAGACACGGATGGAAAGCCAGCTGAACCAGGTGACCTTCTTGCTGTTGAAATATGCAACTTGGGGCCTTTCCCCGGAGATGAATGGGGTTTTACTGCCATATTCGACAGAGATAACGGTGGAGGATTTCTAACAGACCATTTCCCCTGTGCAACTAAAGCAATTTGGTATTTCGAAGGGATATATGCCTACTCACCTCATATTCCAGGTAAAGCTGCAACGTTATCCTAATATATCCTGGACAAATATACATATCAAATCCTAATTAGATTTACTGGACATCTCAAGGACAGGTGTAAGATTTCCTGGTTTAGCTCATCCTGGAATAATTGGAACAGCGCCTTCAAAGGCACTACTCAATATCTGGAATGAGAGAGAAAGGAAGCTTGAAGAAACCGGTCCCCAGTCTCTTAAATTATGTGAGGTCTTGCATTCAAGACCATTGGCTAACCTACCTTCAACAAAGGGGTGCATTCTTGGCAAGGTATGATCACTTGCAATTGTTTCAGAAACTGAAGAGAGGCCTCATTGGCTCATTCACTCCATAACAGTAATTTACCTGTTAAACTAAACCTAATCTATAAAAGAAAGAGAACAAATTATGCATCAATGCATTGCACCATGAAGTTAGTGCATCAAGGAAACAGTATAATCCAGTCATAACAATATGAAAACTGATAAAAGAATGCAAAAGAAAGAAAAAAGAGAGAAGAATGAACAAACTAAGCACATCAAGTTTTTCTGACAAGTCATAATTATATGTAGATTCAAGATGGAACTCCTGAGTGGAATAGGATTGCCAATGAGGCTGCAAGAACAATACCTGGACGCGAAAATGGAGGAAATTGCGACATCAAAAATCTCAGCAGAGGTTCAAAAATATACCTTCCTGTATTTGTAGAAGGAGCAAACCTCAGTACTGGTGATATGCATTTTTCTCAAGGCGATGGTGAAGTAGCATTTTGTGGGGCAATAGAGATGAGCGGCTTCCTAGAGCTCAAGTATGTTCCACATCTCATTTACAACAAATGGTTATGAATAAATAATCTTTTTCTGCATTGGGGTTGATTGCCACCAGAGTCGATCCTTTACATCAACCAGTAAACTCAGGAAATAAAATCATATGCACCATTTCATTACAAGCAATATCAAGTTACTTGGAACTAGGCTCTATTTATAACTCTGCTAATTTTACTCTGCCACCCCCCCCCCCCCCCCTTTCACATTGCTGCTGATGCTACATCAATGTTAGCCATCTTAAGGTACCCACATATAGCATCAAGAGCTCTTCTAACTTATGCGCTACACCTCTGCCTTTATAAGCTAACAATACAGGTGTGGCAGATGTTAGAATTACCTATTTCTTTTTGCTTGGATAAGGTGTGAAATCATAAGAAATGGAATGAAAGAATATCTTACTCCTATGGGACCCACACCGCTACATGTGAACCCAATATTTGAGATAGGGCCTATGGAACCAAGATTCTCAGAGTGGTTGGTGTTTGAGGGCATCAGTGTAGATGAAAGTGGACAACAGCACTATCTTGATGCAAGTGTTGCTTACAAGCGTGCAGTGCTAAATGCAATTGATTACCTGTCAAAGTTTGGCTACACAAAGGAACAGGTAGTAAGAATCTCTCACTGAAAATTACTCTTGTAACAGAAGATTTTCAGGACCATATAACATAAACATCCAGAAGACGAAAGCAATTTGAGTAACTATGAATACTTATTATTATTGTGACCACAATGATGTTGGTGGCTATCAGGTGTATCTTCTACTTTCGTGCTGTCCTTGTGAAGGAAGGATTTCAGGAATTGTTGATGCCCCCAATGCTGTTGCCACACTTGCCATTCCAACTGCTATATTTGACCAGGTACTAGAAGTTCTCAGAGTTCAATCATGATAATTATAAAAGTTGCAACCTACAAGTCCAATAAAGGTTACCATCATTTAGTGACTCCAAACCTTAATATTACTAAATCTTCCGGGCTACTGGGCATGGGAGTGTAAAACTGTAAAGCAGCTATTTCAGTCTTGATCCAAAATCCACCTAAAACCTGATTCTAAGAAATCAGATCCTCTATTTTCAGTATTCATCAGCAGGAAGTTCTGGTTTGTTCCAAAAGAATCGGTTGTTTGATGCAGGATATTCGCCCAAAGGTCAACAAAGTGCCTCTTGGGCCAAGACTTGTGAGGAATCCAGGAATTCCACAATGTACTTATGATGGAAGCCTGCCAATCACCAAAAATCCCTCGCTCCATTAACTACAAGGAAGCAGCTGCAACATAGATGCTCTTTCTTGAGCAGGGGATGTGCATGTAAATCTACTGCAGGAAGATATGACGAAGTTGAAGAAAGAAGCAAAACTGAGATGAATAATGCCCTGCTAGACCTTCTAAACATGTAAAGATGTAGACATGTTCATCTCAAATGTAATATGACGCACAGTATTACTAATGAGATCATAAGTAGTTTGTGGATCAATATCATGGAAAACTTCAAAGTGGGACTAATCATTCTAATGAGGTCTAAAGAATCATGTAAACAGTCGAAGTCAATAAAAAATCCGGGACAAAGATGGCCAATTAAGCAAAAAGTCATGCATTCCAGCCAACATTTACCATTAAAGAAAATAAAATATGTATGTAGGTCAATTTACAGAAATCTAACGAGATTGAAAGAGGTTAAATAACTGATATTCCACCTCCATACTCTTTAAAGAAAGTAAATTCACCATTAGGAGGGAAAAGAATCATGTATAAATCCTGCACTCTTACATATGCATAAATGTCAAAATTCCTTGAACACCAAAAAAGTCATTTGAATGCAAGACTGCAATGGAGATGGAGCTTAATTTCTGTAGTCAATAATAGATAGAGAGTGTCCTGTGGTGTTGAAGAGACGGGCATTTTATGCCAAAAGCCCATAACCAAAGATCCAGCTCCGCGCTCAACACCTGGAAAGTAAAACGAGATGTCACATTTTAGTGAAAATGAAATTCAATCAATGAAAATTGGAAAATTGGGAACTCAGTTTCGATACACACAAAACAGGAATAACAAGTAAAGAACACAGCTGACATGTCGGACTAACTGTTACAGTTACACCACTAGCAGCCTTACTTATATATTTCTTGTACAATAAAATCAGGTATAGAGCCACAGCTCATGTACAACTTACATTGGCCATTGGACATGTAACACGTCCTTTTATCCTTTCTTGTATTTAAATGGGAGATATAGATATACACCTACGAGGTCAACATGACATAAGGATTGTAACTTAATTGGAACTTGCCAAGCATAAAAGCTAAATAGTCTTGAACAATGAGATAATCAAGTGTACTACTAGCAACATGCACCTAAGCTGTACTCTACTGTTGACTGGACTATAAACAGTTTCAGATTCAGAAGTATCAAGCAGCGCAGACAAAGGCATTGCCAAAGGATGAGAGCCACTTTTTTTATTTTCTCCTCTCTTTCTTTATTTTATTAAGACTCTACGAGACAGATATGAACAAGACAAAAATTTGGAGGACCAGAAAAGATGCCATCTCATATTTATGGTTTCTTGTTCCAATAGGAAATAGTTATATATTTGAGAGTCAAAAGACCCATATAAAGTAGAAAGTATTTTACTCCATTTTGTAAAATTTTAAATCAAAGATAATACATTAATGATCCGAAATGAACAATTTAGATGGCAGGATTTCTATTAACATCAGCTGCTTAGCTGCATTAAAGCTGAAAGAATTATTTCCTCTGTAGATTAGTCTATTTCATTAAGTCATCTATCTGTGAATCCAGGAAATTATTGGTCTTTCTACGTGAAGCAAATGGAATATACTTAAACAAGAAGTACGCATTTTTCCATTCAACCCTTTCAATAAGAGACACCAAGTTTTACACTTGCAATAAATAAATACTCATTTTATAGAATTTGACTTTCAGCCGAGTATGAGTTATGAATCACCAAATCTGACCACTGAAGATACGAGAAGAGCAATATAATAGCAATGAGCTAGACCAACCTGCTTCCCAGTCTTTTTACTGATCAACTCCTTCATTTGCTCCACAGCATAGACAGAGCAGGCTCGGAGTTCTACCTCCTCCTCACTGCCAGAGGTAATTTCAGTATTTTTCTTGATAATACTGGCCACGGATGAACTATATCTCAGCACTCCGAGCTGCTGAAGGACAGCTGGAACAATATAATCAGCAAATATGGTTATTGAGCTTATGTCTTCAAAATCACCATATCCTTGACCCTTAAATGCACCCCATAAATCAGCAGCAAAAATTTGAGCTCTTTTATACAAGAAAATCTGGTGGCCTTTGTACACCGTGTGATCACGGAAGCCTGCAACAGTAAATAAGCAAAGATAAATTTATTATCATTGGAAATAATGATCAAATGTATCATGTAAAAGGAAAACTATAGAAAACAAAGATACCAGGAAAGTGGCTAGTGATAAGAGCGACTAGTTTTGCAGCAGATTTGTCGCAGGACTCCACAAGCTTAGATGCCTTTCCGCCAAAGCTCCTCTCAAGCTCAAGCCCAACCTTAGCCATGAGAGCTATTAGCTTAGTTAACAAGCTTAGAAGAACACATAATTGATTCACACCGCAAGCTACTGGAACGTTAAGAGAATGCATGGAACACCAAATGAAAAAATTAGAAGTGTACCTCATGCAATAAGCGCACCCGTTCATCCTCCAAAGGCAGTGGTCTCGGCCAGTTCAACATTTTCCTTAACTGAGGACCTAAAAATAGGTGTTTGAAATTTAGAAGGGAGAGGCTACAAGATTTCAGAAATTGAAAACAACTCAAGGCATTTGCAAAACGATATATATATATATATACACATATATATAGCAAATGTGAGTTGCTTCACATGACTTTCCAAACACAAGCAGAACTGATGAAGATGCTTTCTAGAAAATTACTTTAGTGCTGAGCTCTAATATTTTATTGATCTTAGGCGTCTCTATTGTAGCATCAATTATGACCCATCTAATACTTTATTAATCTTATGCGTCTCTTCTGCTGCATCAACTAAATCCTTTTCCATTTCCCGATTTAACCTTGAGAATCAAGAACAAATTTACAATTGGAGGTTGGTACTAAAGACTTAAGAGAGTGAGTATCATTTCAGAGAAAGACTACGATTTCTCACAATTTTTTTGTCCATGCATATAATGAGCTACTTCAACAAGAAAAGAAGATTCAAACTGAAGAATCAAAATCGATTCTTCTCTTTTGAATCTCGGATTACCTCACTTCTAATAGTTGTGTAAGGACCTCAAATTTAATGATCACAAAGGCATTCTCTACAGAGGGTAGTTTATTTGGGTTGAAAGTGATTGGATCATCAGTTAGGTATTCAAAAGCAAGAGTGAAAGTCATCGGCATTCTTAAGAGACCACGCATGTATACAAATCGAGAAACTGTTCACTGGACATTCTTATACAGAACCCATGCTCCATATAATTTCTGGAATTTCTTATTCCCCTGAGCGCCATCAGTGGATACCTAGGAGTCTCATGCCCCTACAAGAATGCTTTTCCCACGGGAGGGGTGGGGAACAGAGGCATAGCAGAACAGAATCCAAAGAAACCTGCTTACCTGTAAATTTCTGTAGACGATCAGCATCAAATGCAGTTTTGTCACTTTCAAGAGTAGCCTTCAATCCGGATGCCAGATGATCATAACTCAGGTCCTCATCTGCAGTTAGAAGTAAGCAAAAAGTCATTAGGCCAGAGTATACTATCAAATAACTGAAATGAAAAACAGCCATACAATTTTTTAGTGAAGCCCCAGCATCAAGCATCATGAATAGGGTTCTGTACTAAAACTTTCTTGATTGACACAAATGTGCAAGTTATATGCTTTGGAAAAACCAATGCAGTTCCAAATACTAGCATATACTCAGACACAGACAGAGAATGAAATAAAAGCAAATTCAGTTGTATTATTACAGTTTGGGGTGTACATACGTCGAATTGGTTTGGGTTTTTCAATTGCCAAACCAAACCAATGGTGTCGGGTTTTTAAATCTATAAATCAAATCAAACCAACAAAGTCGGGTTTTTCAATTTCGATTTTTCTCGTATTTTTCGGGTTTTTCAGGGGGGGTTTCTCGCGTAAAGTATTCATAGCACAAAATTTATAACTTGTACTCCAAACATTTCTTTAGTCCTAGTAGGATACAACAATATAATGTATTTTTCAAGAAAATAACGTAGCATTGTACTAAAATATTCAATAATAAAGATAATGAAATCACATAAAATAAATATTGCTAATTAATAAGCCATAATAAAACGATTATTATCTACAAGTACTAAGTCACTAAGTCACGCTAAAATAAGTACGGTTAAATTACATGAATAAACAATAAGGAAAAACATGAACTAAGTTATGCATTTTTATTACAAACCAATGCAAACCAAAAGATAGATATCCAACACATTGTCATCCTAGTGTTGAATTGAATTCTTTTGTTAGCATTAGTATTGATTTGAACTTTATTAGAGTTACTATATTAAGTACAGCCTTAAAATAATATGTTAAAAAATAAAATCATGACGAAGTTTAAAAAATATTTATAAATTACATTACAAGAAATATTTTTATGTATAAAATATTGTAAAAAGTTATATAAATATAATGTCGGATTGGTTTGGTTTCAGTTTGACTTTTTTTAGTTAAAACCAAACCACAATCGGGTATTTTTTATCCGGTTTGACTCGGACTATCAATATGGTGTAGTTTATCGATTTTCTTTGCACACTCCTACCTACCCTTAAAGAAACTAATTTGCAGACAACTATAACAAATTAAACCTTTATCAAATTACAACTTTATTCAAACTTGTTAAAGTACCTGGCCAGAAGCAGAAATTCAATGTATCCAAGACCAACAAGTATTGAACAGTGAGTGGTCCGTTATCAAAATAGTGTATCCCTTCAAAATCCCACTCCACTTTCGGCAATGTATTCTTCATAGTTTCAGCAACCTTCTCAATGCCTGCGCATGACACATGCAAAATGTAATCTTATATATCAAATACAGGCCACTTTAAACTACCATTAAACGTGACTCTTAAAAAAAAAAACAGAGCATTGAAGTTTTCTAGGCCCTCGCTCCGGAATAAAGCATAATGAACACGGAGGATTCTTATAACGGACTCTAACTAATTTGAGACCGAAAATTAATTAATGCAGACAGATAATGCATTGGAGTAATGTAATAAATAACAACATAGAGAGACTGCAAAGGAACCTGAGAAATCAACGGTAACATGAGAGGAGTGAGTAGAGACCCAAGCAGTGCTGGACCTAACTTCTTCCATGGCGGCCCGAGAACCTCACCGCAGAAAATCAAAACCCTAGTAGCTTAACAATGGAGATGATAAATGAGAACCACTGGTTTTTGCGCCAATTGAAGTTTCGCGCTAACGTTTTTGTGCTATTCGTAACGCTTTCAGAAGATTTGACTGGTCACGTGATTTGTGAAACCCAAAAAGTTTGAATAGTAATCCAAGTCATCACTCACTGGGCCCAACGAAAGCTCCCTTTTCCCGATTTCTTTTGTGTGTGTTTTTCCATAAAAACTTAATCCCAGATTTGACTCTTTTTTGTGGAACGCTGACATAATTTGCTGATCACATTCTTTTTACCCTTTTAATATACTTATTATCGAAAGACCAGAAAACAAAAAAAAAATTAGCAACCATCCTTTCGCTCGGGATACTAAAAGCCGATTTGGCCAAAGCTTGTAGGTGGTCAAACGTATTTTTTTTCTTTCAAAATAGTATTTATTTAAAAATTTAAATTGTTTGGTCAAGACGAATAAGTGTTTTTGGCTAGCAGCATAAGTAATTTTTTTGATTGAACAGAAGCAACAAATTAATTTATCTAAGATAAAACTATCATCACCATAAATTTATATTTCTCAAATTGTGTCCCTTATTGATTTAAACATTTTATTATGCTTCTTCGTTTCTAGTTTCTACTGTCCTTCAAATTAGAGAGACCGGATATATGGTACATAGCAAATTCTTTTTCGACATTTTTTATTTTAATGATGTCTTGCAACTTTCTAAAATTTTTTTGACTGATCTTGCCTTTTATTTCTCTAAGGTAATACATCTTCTCTAATTCTCCTAGTAACTTTAATAGGTCAAATCCTCGAATTTGTTTTACAACATAAGAAGTCATATCAATAAATAAACCTCTTCTCCCTTTTTCTTGTGCATTTGTTTTCCTTTGTGTCACCTATTTCTCTTTGAAACAAATTCCAGTACTTTCTTCATAAGGTATGATCTATTTTTTTCTTTTGTAGTATAGCAGCTTATTACACACGATATCTAGTATATATATATTTTTTTTTTGTAATTAACTTTCTTTTGTATTAATCACTAAAGATGAAACTATATAACTCCATAGTCAAGATAATTCAGGTGACTATCTCAAAATGTAGAAAAACAAACATAGTACCTAATTACATATATCACTGATGTATCTACCTTTGTACTTATAAGAAAGCTATAAATAACTCTTAGCTCGAGCAACTACTCTAACATTGCAAATATATACTATCTCCCTTGCCAAAACATCACTGCCTCGATACCTTTGCTCAAATGTACGTGTGTTTCTTTCAATCCATATTGCATATGAGGTCTCAACATAAATCATTCTGAATATGCTAGCCTTATTGAACTTTTCTTTTCCCTGCTTGATGATCCACTAAAGATGTTGGTTCCAGCCGGTGGTTATCATTTGGCCACTCTGAATCCACTTCATAACTTTCTTCCACAATTCTATTGCATATGAACACTGCACAAAGAAGTGCTCCCTTGTTTCAACTTGACCTTGACACATAACACAATTAGGGGTGACATTAATCCCCAGTTGGCTAGCTTGTCTTTAGTAGGTAGTCTTCCATGGAGTAGAAGCCACGTAGTGAAGACTGCCTTGGTCCGGTAGAATTATGAAAGACTAGACATTTCCAGCTCACTCTTGGTACTTCTCCTAACAACTGTAGGTATATTTACCTAATACTACTCGTGTTGTGACCACTGAAGTTCTGTGCCTGCAACATGGTAACTCTTGATCCAATTATTCTTCTCACCGTCCAACTTGCTTGTTGTAAGATTGGCATATGTTGTAGCTGTTGTTGTTTGATGTAGTAAGCATTGATCCACCTTATCCATAATTTGTCTTGTTTGTGAGCTAAATCCCAACATATTTTGCAATTGCTTCTTTGTTCCATAGAAGGAGATTTATAAGGTTAAGTCCACCAACTGATTTAGGAGTACTCATTTTATCTCGTGCTACTAATGCCTTCATGTTTATTGTTTTAGTTCCAGACCATGTGTAGCTTCTACAAAGTGCCTCAATCATTTTCAATACCTTAGTAGGAAAGATGAACAATTGAGCCCAGTAAGCTTGAATACCAAATATAACAGATTGCACCAATTGCACACGACCAGCATAGGATAGCTTTTTAGCAGTCCATAAAGATATCTTGGTTGTGATCTTTTCAATCAAAGGTTTCCATTGTATGAGAGCTATTTTCTTTGTATATATAGGAATGCCTAGGTATTTGAAAGGCAAGGAACCTTGTTCAAATCCCAGGTGATCCAAAATCTGCTTCTTCACATCTTGTTTCACCCCACCAAAATACACTGACTTTTACCTAAATTAGCCTGCAAACCTAATGCTTTAAAGAAATGAGAGAAGCATTTTTATAATGTGGCCACTGAGGATAGAGTACATTTGGAAAACAACAAGAAATCATCAGCAAAACTCATATGAGTTATGTCCAGTTTCCTACGCCTAGGTGATACTGGAATGTAGGCTCCTTCTTAAGCTCATGGAGCGATCTGCTCAAGTACTCCATCATTATTGAAAATAGAAAATGAGAGATAGGATCTCCTTTTCGAAGACCCTTAGCAGCATTGAAAGGTTCAATAGTTTCTCGATTCACAAGGATAGTATAGTTGACTGTCTTGATGCATTCCATTATCCATTTGATAAATCTGTTTGGAAAACCAATCTCCTCCATCACCGTTGTAAGAAGATCCACTCTACTGAATCATACGCTTTTTGAAGGTCAATCTTTATCATACACCTAGGAGATATTTGAGCCCTAGTATAGGATTTAACTAGTCCATGAGCTAGGATGACATTGTCAGCAATCTTTCTACCATGAACGAAACCTGTTTTAGCTTCACAAATGATGAATGGCATGACTTTCTGCAATCTAGAAGCCAAGATCTTAGAGATCATCTTGTATAGGATTGAACAACAAGTTATTAACCTATATTCTTTGATTGTGGCAGGCTTGGTCACTTTAGGAACTAATGTAACAGTGGTACAGTTTATTGCCTTATAGATCTTTCCAGTTGAGAAGAATTCCTTTATATACTCTGTGATATGGGTGTTGATAATGCCTTATGCTTTTTTGAAAAAGACTGCATTAAAACCAGCAATGCCTGGAGCTTTATCATCTCCAATTGCTTTAAGACTCTCAACAATCTCTTGGTTAGTTACCTCTGCACATAGATCAACTCTTTGTTGATGAGACAATGTAGGACCATTCTTCATGTATGATATGTTGATAGCAGGCAAATAATTGGCAGCTGATCCCATTAGACTTTTATAGAAATCCATGATCTCTCTTTTGATGGCTTCAGGGTCAGTCAACTTGTCTCCTAGTAGTGTTGTGATTTTCGTAATCTGCTTCCTTTGAGTTTTATCCTTCATTACTGCTGTGAAGTATTTAGAATTGGAATCTCCAAGTTGTATCCATCTTGCTCTAGCTTTTTGTTGCAGGACACTCTCTTCAATTAAGGACCACTTCTCAAGATTAAGTAGTATTTTCTTCTCCATATCTAATAAAGCATCATTTCAATTCAATGAGATCTGTTCTTGGATGACCCTCAGATATATTCTAGCCTTCTCAATTCTCTGAGCGATGTCCCTGAATTCCCTAGAGTTTAACATTTTCAAAGCAGGTTTTAGGTCTTTTTCCACACTGATTTCAAAGTCCCCTGAGTATTATGAGAATTCCACACGCTAGCCACTATTTGAGAAAAATCATCATGTGTTTCCCATATGTTAAAAAATATGAAAGGCATTCTCCCAGTCCATGTTGAAAATGAAAGTGTTAAAAGTATAGGAGCATGGTCTGAAATTTGGGGCAATCCATAATTTGTTTCCACATGACTCTAGGACATCATTCATTCATAATTGCCAAAAACTCTGTCAGTGTTGTTTGTTGAAGGCAAGCAGCAAATTCTTGAATTTCTGAGTAGCTTATTGGTTACAAGATAGTCTATCATTGGGGTATAATACTACATTGAAATCTCCAACTATTAGCCATGGTACGACTATATTCATTGATAGTAGTTGTAGGTTATCCCATAGAGCTCTTATTTATTCTAACCCATTGTAACCATACACTGCAGTGAATAAACAATCTATATCACCTCTTCTACTTTTCACCTGACAATGTATCATTTGAGCATCATCTTTAATACCAGTAACAATGAGGTGACTAGTATCCCATAGTAACCAAATCTTTCCATTCCTAGCATCCTTATAGTTTGTCGGTACACTCCATCCAGGAACAATAACTTTTGAGATCCTTTAAGTATTCCCTTCCTTCACTTTAGTTTCTACAAGACCTACTAGCTTTATTTTATTTCCCCTAATATACTCCCTAACCTCATTTTTTTTTATACATTTTATTTACACCTCTTATATTCCAGAACAACCAATTCATCATTGTTGAATACTAGTTCTACCTGTATCACCAGGTGGAATGTGTACCTCATGTCTACTTGATGTTACTGCCTCAAACCTATTTCTCACTGGGATGGGAGTCAAAGAAGGGAAGTTGATGAGATTAAGCTCACGGCTTTGCACTGCTTTCCCTTTGTCATCCTGCTTCGCAGCTACAGGTACCGAGTTTTGCTGATTATTAATCTCCTTATGATCAGGTGCCTTTTATTTTTCCTCTGTGATCTTCATCTTTCACTTTGTTGTCAACTTCTTGTTGAGCCTCATATGAGGTTACATTCTGAGGACCAGATGTGAATACCTAATTTTTGCATGCTTTTAACTCCCCTAGAAATACTAGTATTTCGATGATTTTNATCTTGATTCATTCTTGTTTGTCATATATGAATAATTTGTGCTATGGTAGTAAAATATGGATGAAGGAAGGAAGAAGTAAGTATATAATTTTGAGTTCATACTTGTCAATGTTTTTATTGTAGTTGCAGCACCCCCTATTAAAAAAAATTGATTTTACTTCATTAAAAGTCTTGGTAAAATTTCTCATGGTAAACTTTACTTGAATATTTCCGTATATGGTTTACTGTTTCCTCGTAAGGTTCATGTATACAAGGTTTGGTGGAAGTTGATACATTTCATGTTTACGGCACAATTAGCCTAAAGATATCGTGAAGTGCTTTGTAAAAATCTACTGTCTAAATTCTTGTCATGAAAATAATTTATTCATATCTTTCTATATGCATGTTTAGGCTAGTTTATTCTATATTAATAGGTTACTTCTTTTAATTGTTTATTATTAGTTATAAAAGTATGACTTTTGTTTTCAATCAACCATCAATGGCCAGTAAGGGATAGCAATTGGGCCTCGAATAAGTTCTGGATTTNAAATCATCAATGGCCAGTAAGGGATAGCAATTGGGCCTTGAATAAGTTCTGGATTTTAGGAAAAAGGGACATGAGCCTTAGATGAATAGCCTGTTTTGTAGTGATCAATTAAAGAAGAGAATTGGGCCAAGTAAATTTCAACAGCTACCCACTTTCTTTTAGTAACAAAGTTGGCCCGTTTTTAATGAATAAAAGAGTGACCCAATGCCATTATACAAACCTCCAAAGCAGCCCATTCTTTAAATTGATAAAGGTTGGCCCAAATTTTAATACCATGGTTGTTCACATAACTACTTTCCAATAGAAAAAAAAATTTGTTCTGTAATAGAATAACTCATTAACTCGATCACTTTAGTAATCAATTTAAACGCTAGACAACTACTAAGCGCGTTTTAACTTTTTCATTCACGAACTCGTTTGCGTAGCGTGATATTAACTTTTAATATTTTAATAATCTCATACTATTTCTACTAGCTTTAATTAATTTGTAAATTATTTCTTTTGCTAAAATCGCGCATTCGCTTGCGTAGCGCGATACTTAATATTTTAGTGTTTCTCTAAGTGTAGTAAATTTTGTTTTAAAAAGTAATAATAATCATTGTCATAACTGCGGATTCGCTTGCCTAGTGTTATGATATAATTAACAAACTTCGTCTCAATCACGCATTCGCTTGCGTAGTGTGTTTATGACATCTTATTACTCAAAATTTTCTTTAATTTTTCTAATAATCAAGAAATAAAAGCGGATAGGTAAAACATGAAAATCATATAAATCACAGTTTGTCCAAATTAATTCAAGCCAAGTTTAAGTCAATAAAGCGAACGTGCTAGAACCACGGGACTCGGGGAATGCCTTATACCTTCTCCCCGGTCAACAGAATTCCTTACCCGAACTTTATTTTCGCGGACCAATAAAAAGAGAGTCAAAATCTTCCTTTGATTAGGTATTCAAATAAAAGATGACTTGGAACACCCAAAAAATCAATTCCAAGTGGCGACTCTGAGCAATAAAATAATCCCTATTTTAAATTATCACTTTAATTGAAAAAACTCTTTAACCCACAACAATCCAATAACACATATCTTTTGGGGGTGAAAAGGGGGTGTGACAACTCTGGCGACTCTGCTGGGGACAACCAGAATTAGAGCTTGTACATGTTGACTTTTTATTTGGTTTCGTTAATTTTGTATATATTGTGATTTATTTGTGCCTAATGTGCTACTTGTTCGCTTTTTACGGCTTTTATGTGGTTGAACTGTACATATAAATTGTCTTCTGATGCACCCCCTTTGAGTCTTCTCGAAATAAAAAATTGGGCATTTGCTTGACATAGCCCACTTTCTTTGAGATAGCCGAGGTGTTTGTCACCCGGTGAAGGATTTTAGTCACACATATTTTAGGCGGGGGGCACCACCAGTTAAGCCGGAAAGCAATGCTACCGGTATACTGACCCTCCTCGGCTCGAGTTGTCCGCTCGAGTAAGCCAGTCTAGATACATTCTCCACTAGGATTTAAACCTAGAAGAACAAACCTCATGCCGGATATCCCTAGTAGGTTCGCTTTATTTGCATCACGTGCATTTAACTTAGCGAAACTCGACACAGGGGTCGGGTCCATATAAGACAGGTATCCTCTTTGAGACCATCATGTCCACTTTTGTGCTACTTGTTACATCATTTGGAAGGCTTAGTTGCGTTGTTGACCGGCTTTAGAAAATAGTTGAGCGAAATTTCAAAAAAAAAAATATTCTCCTAGTTTTGTACAAATAATTTTTTTTGTATTATCCTGACGTGAGATGTAAAGATTAATTTCATAAAAAGTCAAAAGAGAAAAATACTCAATTTCACCGAACTACGGGGGTTTGATTCTCACCGGATGTGAGATACGTAGGCAAACTTCATAAGTTCCGGCCCCCATTTTTTAAAAAATCCAAAAACAATTCTTTTAATTCATTCTTTAGAAATCTTTATTTAGAAATCCCAAATAAAAATTTAAGCCCAAAAAATATTTTCTTCCATTTTTAAAAGAGAATAAAATCAAAATCCGAAAAAAAAAAAAATATATATATATATTTTTTTTTTCTACCTTCTTTTTAGAATATTTTCTTCCATTTTTAAAAGAGAATAAAATCAAAATCCGAAATATATATATATATATATATATTTTTTTTTTCNTTTTTTATTTTTGCATTTCTTTATTAAAAATACGAAAAAAGCATTTTTTTACGTTTTACTTGTGTACATTAGTTGGCATCTTTAAAGTATATATCCTAAAAAGATTTTCTTTCTACTTGTATAATTTTCTAGGATTAAATAGGATGATTAGGGGGGTAAGGAATTTGACTATTGTATTCTTAATTAAAATTGAGCCAAATTGGCCCAAAACTTGAGCCCAATTCGTCCATACCCGGTCCATTAAGTGGTTGGCCAAGAAAGAGCTCAAAACGACGTAGTTTTGACTTAAAACTACGTTGTTTTGCTCATTAAATCAGNTCGAACCCCAAATCCCCAAAACCCCTCCCAATCTCCGTAAATCTAAGCCCTAACCGCACCCCTAGCTGCCGCTCACCACTCCAAACTCCAAAAAATTTACACCACCGGCCTCCTCCCACTCTCCTCTTCTCCATTCCAAGCCTCAAAACCTTCAAACCTCTCCAAAATCCGGCTGAATCTGAGCCAGCAGCCCCCACTGTCGTCTCACCACCACCATGTGCTCGAGCCGCAATTTGTTCTGAGTAGACACGACCTGGGAACGACCCTTTCTATGCGACATGATGTTGAAATCACTANAGAAGTCTTTTTCCCAAAATTCAAAAAAAATCAAAAAATTAAAATTAAAAAAAAAATATTTTCTTTCTTCTTTAGAATTATTTCTTTCAAAAAAAAAAGAAGGAAAAACATTTTGAAAAAAGAAAGAACTAGAATAAAAAATCAAAAATATTTTCACTCTTTCGAAAATTGAAAAGAAAATTCAAGATCCAAAAGAAAATTATAAGTATTCCTTTCATGAATTCAAAATAAAGGTCCAAATATCCCAAAAAAAAAAGAGGTCCTTTCTAAAGAGTTTTTTCGAAATTCGAAAAAAAATGGAAATTTTTTTTCATATTCTTTGGTCACCTTTTACTGTTTGCCCTCGTATTCCGGCCGTTTTTCCAAGACAACCTTAAAATATTCCTGGGAAGTACCGAAGGGCCATTTTTATTAAAATAGCCAGTTTTAGTTTGTCTATTTCTTATTTTACCTTTTTTATTTTATTTTTG
>ML410444.1:59432-70960 GCA_005239525.1 Nicotiana knightiana
ATTTTTATTAAAATAGCCAGTTTTAGTTTGTCTATTTCTTATTTTACCTTTTTTATTTTATTTTTGTCCCCATGCTTAGTCATTTTTACTGAAAAATCCTCCAAGCCTTCCGTGGAAGAATCAAAAGGCCGTTTTTATAATAATAGTCGTTTCCCTACTTTTTGTGTCTGCTAATTTCAAAAACAGTAAATAGATCGAGTCCTAAATGACGTTTTTTAAAAAAAATATATATAAANCACAATTTTTCACACAATTGCAGAATACTAATACACTCTAAAAGAAAAACACAACATAAAAAAAAAAAGGAAAAAGAAAACAACAGCTAAGATAGCTTTCAGTTTTCTCTTTGTATGTGCCAAAATGAAACAAGTCCCTTTTGGTATTTAGCTTCTATTTTCGGCTTGCTGGCTCAAGCACTATCTGGGTTGTTGGAGTTTTTGACTACTCGCTGCCGGGTTTTTGATTTGAGTTGTTCTGCTGGCTGCTCGTTGTTGCTTTAGCATTTCAACATTTAGGTATTTCTTCTTATATTGTAGCTTTTTAATTGTTTCATGTGAATAAAGAATGAATAGTCTCGCATCTTTATTTGAAATTATTCAACAATCTTGATTCATTCTTGTTTGTCATATATGAATAATTTGTGCTATGGTAGTAAAATATGGATGAAGGAAGGAAGAAGTAAGTATATAATTTTGAGTTCATACTTGTCAATGTTTTTATTGTAGTTGCAGCACCCCCTATTAAAAAAAATTGATTTTACTTCATTAAAAGTCTTGGTAAAATTTCTCATGGTAAACTTTACTTGAATATTTCCGTATATGGTTTACTGTTTCCTCGTAAGGTTCATGTATACAAGGTTTGGTGGAAGTTGATACATTTCATGTTTACGGCACAATTAGCCTAAAGATATCGTGAAGTGCTTTGTAAAAATCTACTGTCTAAATTCTTGTCATGAAAATAATTTATTCATATCTTTCTATATGCATGTTTAGGCTAGTTTATTCTATATTAATAGGTTACTTCTTTTAATTGTTTATTATTAGTTATAAAAGTATGACTTTTGTTTTCAATCAACCATCAATGGCCAGTAAGGGATAGCAATTGGGCCTCGAATAAGTTCTGGATTTTAGGAAAAAGGGACATAAGCCTTAGATGAATAGTCTGTTTTTGTAGTGATCAATTAAAGAAGAGAATTGGGCCAAGTAAATTTCAGCAGCTGCCCACAGTAACAAAGTTGGCCCGTTTTTAATGAATAAAAGAGTGGCCTAATGCCATTATACAAACCTCCAAAGCGGCCCATTCTTTAAATTGATAAAGGTTGGCCCAAATTTTTATACCATGGTTGTTCACATAACTACTTTCCAATAGAAAAAATAAATTTGTTCTGTAATAGAATAACTCATTAACTCGATCACCTTAGTAATCAATTTAAATGCTAGGCAACTAGTAGGCGTTTTAACTTTTTCATTCACGAACTCGCTTGCGTAGCGTGATATTAACTTTTAATATTTTAATAATCTCATACTATTTCTACTAGCTTTAATTAGTTTGTAAATTATTTTTTTTGCTAAAATCGCGGATTCGCTTGCGTAGCGCGCACTTAATATTTTAGTGTTTCTCTAAGTGTAGTAATTTTTTTTAAAAGTAATAATGTACTACTAATCCTTGTCATAACTGCGGATTCGCTTGCGTAGCGCTGTTATGATATAATTAACAAACTTCGTTTCGATCACGCATTCGCTTGCGTAGTGTGGTTATGACATCTTATTACTCAAAATTTTCTTTAATTTTTCTAATAATCAAGAAATAAAAGCGGATAGGTAAAACATGAAAATCATATAAATCACAGTTTGTCTAAATTAATTCAAGCCAAGTTTAAGTCAATAAAGAGACCGTGCTAGAACCATGGGACTCGGGGAATGCCTTATACCTTCTCCGCGGTCAACAGAATTCCTTACCCGAACTTTATTTTCGCGGACCAATAAAAAGAGAGTCAAATCTTCCTTTGATTAGGGATTCAAATAAAGGTGACTTGGAACACCCAAAAATCAATTCCAAGTGGAGACTCTGAGCAATAAAATATTCCCTATTTCAAAATTGTCACTTTAATTGGAAAAACTCTTTAACCCACAACAATTCAATAACACATATCTTTTGGGGGGTAGAAAAAGGGTGTGACAGCTTTGACTTCATTAATTTTGTATATATCGTGATTTATTTGTGCCTAATGTTCTACTTGTTCGCTTTTTACGGCTTTGATATTGTTGATCTGTACATATCAACTGTCTTCTCACGCACCCCCTCTAAGTCTTCTTGAAACTAAGAATTGCGTATTTGCTTGACATAGCCCACTTTCTTTGAGATAGCCGAGGTGCTTGTCACCCGGTGAAGGATTTTAGTCACACATGTTTTAGGCGAGGGGCACCACCAGTTAAGCNTCGTTTCCCTACTTTTTGTGTCTGCTAATTTCAAAAACAGTAAATAGATCGAGTCCTAAATGACGTTTTTTAAAAAAAATATATATAAAATAAAATAAAAAGGATTAATCAGAATTTCATATAGCTTAGGAAAGTCTTGACCCTTTTTTTTATCTTATTCTTAGATTCACCATGAATTCTCCACAAAGAAGCATCCAGAAAAGGGTAAGGGACGAGGCACCTCCTATGTTTTTGATAAGAGATAAGACCCCGAGTAGTCTCTGTAATTGGTGGGCTAGTTTTGCGGCATGGGAATGAAATCAAGTATTTAAGCACCTCGAGTTCCTCACAAACATCATGGGGATTAAGCCTAACAGAGATTTAATCGAGGCTCTAGTAGGTTTTTGGGACCCCCTGAACAATGTCTTCAGGTTCAAAGACTGTGAAATGACGCCTACGTTGGAAGAATTAGGTGGATTTACCGGATTAGGGAGGGACCTTCGTGGGAAAAAACCTGCTGCTCCAAGAAAAATTGGTGTAAACAACTTTCTGAAAAAGTTATGCCTCCGTCGAATTCCAATGGGTTGCCTGGATGAAGGTTGGGTTCCGCTGGAATATTTCTATGACAGATTCGGGGACGAGAAGGGGTTTGAAAACTTCTCGGGCACAGAATTCGTCAACCAATTAAGTTACGACGCATGGAGGGAGTTGAGAGTCTTCGCGTTCATGATATCATTTCTGGGGATCATGGTCTTTCCAGAGCGTGGTGGGCGCATCAGAATTCGTTTAGCTGCGGTGGTCTCGTTCTTGCAAAGTAGCGAGGATCACACCATTCTTCCCATGATTCTGGGAGACATTTTTCGGGCCTTGACCCGCTGCCAAAAGGGTGAATATTACTTCGAGGAATGCAACATTATACTGCAGATGTGGTTCATAGAGCACCTTTATCATCATCCAATAGTAATAAATTTCAATGACAATTGGCTGAATTACATCAGATGTCACCCAGAGAGGGCCGCAAGTTGTAATCTTCCAGAGGGGGTGAGGGCTTCGAAGACATTGCTCGGCTCGTTGAGTGCTGATAGAATCACTTGGAACTATTATTGGTTCCCTTCTGCTAGGATCATGCATATGTCGACGTATCGTCCGGTCTTCATACTCATGGGTTTCAGAGGTTTCCAACCCTATGCACCCCTACGCGTCATGCTAGGGAGAGAGCAAAAGAGGCCCCCGACTGAGGACATGCGTCCGTTCATGTGGGAATTCAAGGTAGAGGAGCCCCCAAGGGAGTAATATGCACAAAAGGTCTGGTTTGGTAGTCGATTTTCTGATTTGGACGAGATGATAGCTGATCGTGAACGTGGGGAGGTAAGCCTCGCATACCTTGAGTGGTTTCACAACCAGGCTATCCCGGAGCCAAGGCCAGAAAGATCCATACAGCATGCGACTGATTGGGAAGAGGAGATCGAGGCCAGAGTTAGAGAAACCAGAAGGGAAGTAACACTAGAGTTCAAATCCCGTATTGACATTTTACAAGAAGATAAAGGCATTATGGAGACAGACATGGACGTACAACATGTTGATTTCGAGCGGGAAAAGGCTAAGTGGGCACAAGAGAGGCGAGCACTCAAAGCTCAAATTAGGCAGGAAAAAATAATCATTACCGCTCAACAACAGGAAGAAAGAGAAGCTCAGTTCAAGGTGGCCCGTGATCATGAGCGCAGAGTTTTTGCTCCGTTAATACAGGGTCTGAGGGATCAGATAGGGGGAGTTGAGTCAAGCAAGGAGCGCCAGATCGCGGAGTTTGAAATAGAAAGACATCGCTACCAAAGTATGATCAATCGGTTGGAGGGGGAGTCACTGGATATTCGGCGCCAAAGAGATATGGCCTTGGAGCGTGAGCGCGACGCACTGGATCTAGCTGAGACCTGTGGTCAACAAAATCAAGAGTTTCACTTGGCTCAAGAACACATTAAGGGAAAGATCCTCGAGGTAGCCACATATACCTCCCGAGCTTGCAGGAGTTGTCATGGAATGACGCCCGAACGACTTGCTGAAGTATCATTGAATGTCTCTCGTCACATATCTGAAGATTTAGAGAAGATATACCGCGACGTTGGGGGTCAACCGCAGGAATAAGCTCCATGACTACAATAATTCTGGTGGATTTTCTTGAAGAATTTTGGATCTTCTTTTAGCTGGCAGATCATTTTGACTGTTCCTTTGTGGTTTTTGAGTATGTAAGGGTCTTTTGTTGTTTTGAGTCTTGTCATTTTTCCCTTTGTCTTAAAAAGTCTGTTTGAGTCAAGTCTGGTCGTGTTTAAACATTTATTTTTATGTAATTCTTGTTATTGAGTCTTGTATCAAAAAATGAAAATCAATGAAAAATATTTTGTTTTGGAAAAAATTCAAAAAAAAAGGAAAAAATGTGTTTGTTTTGTATAAAAAAGAAGAAGAAGAAAAAGAGGGTCGTGTCCCTGAACTACGTAATAATCTGATTCATACGGTGACATGATACGTAGGCAACCCATAAAAGGTTCGATCAAAATATTTCAATAACTTTAAAATGAGGGAACAAAATAGACAGTTGAAAAGAAAAGCGGAAAAATGAGAAAGAAAAAAAAGAGAAAAGAAAAGGAAAATTTGAGAGCACCAATAAGCAGCAGCCTCATAAGCCGGGATGAAACATGAAGCCTTCCAAAAGCATGTTAAAAATGATGACAATGTTAGGAACCTGGCATTTTATGTGTGATTCATATGTGTAAAATGCTTAACCCTAACACATTTGTTGCAATTTTAGTCAGTAAGCTTAAGGTGGTTGGTTTGTGGTGAAACTGGCAACACATCACTACTTCACCAGATCTAAAGGGAAGGTACCAATGGCTAATAATGATGAAATCGAGTTGTTCCGTGATGACCCCCATGGCCAGTCAGTTGAGCAAGAGTCGGAGGAAGTGAGAAGATTAAAACAACAATTGTCGGATGTATATCAAGCTTGGGTCTCCGGTCAGCCTCCACCTCAGGGTCCCTCAGAAGGAACTTCTACCGNATAGTACCTCTAATGTGCGACCTTCAGCCGCACCAGTCAGGAACACCCCTCTTGTCGTGTCTGGTGCACCGGTATATACAGGCCCGCCACCACCACCTGTGATGAGGACTAACAACGAGCCACCATCTCATGCTTATGATGGACAATACTACTCTCCAAATGTGGCTTTCAGGGTCCTCGGCTCCATACAACCAGACTCCTCAGTACGAGTCCCCGGTGGAAAATGAAGAGCATGCCCAGACAGTTGAGCCAGATGAGATGGCCAGGAAGATGAAAAGTCTTGAACAAAACATAAAGAACATGCAAGGACTAGGCGGTCCCAAAATTGTATCTTTCAGTGATCCATGCATGTTCCCTCACATTCATTTTCCGCCAGGGTTCAAGACCCCAAAATTTGAGAGATATGATGGACACGATGACCCCATCACCCACTTGAAAAGGTATTGCAACCAGCTGAGGGGTGCAGGTGGAAAAGAAGAATTGCTAATGGCTTATTTTGGGGAAAGTCTTGCGGGGGTAGCCTCAGAATGGTTCATCGACCAAGATATATCTCACTGGCATGTCTGGGACGACATGGCCCAGGCCTTCATCAAAAAATTCCAGTACAACATAGATATTGCACCAGATCAAAATTCCCTATCTAATATGAAGAAGAAGCCGACTGAAAGCTTTAGGGAGTATGCAATCAAGTGGATGGAGCAAGCGGATAGAGTCAAGCCACCCATGGATAACCATGAGTTGATCGCTATTTTTCTAGAGGCCCAAGAGCCTGATTACTTTCAGAACATGATGTCCGCGATGGGTAGACCTTTTGCAGAGGCAATCAAAATAGGGGAAATGGTCGAAAATGGCCTCAAGACTGGCAGAATCGTAAGTCAAGCTGCTCTTAAAGCCACTACTCAAGCTATACAACATGGTTCGGGAAGTTTTGCAAATAAAAAAAAAGAGATGAGGGGTCCATGATGACTTCGGGATCCAGGGAAGTTCAAAGGGGGGCACCCTACCCTTATGTGCAAGTTCAACAGGGCAATCCAGCTACCCTCGATATTATTATCCTCCGCCAATTCCTCAATACTCTGTGGGCCCACCACAGTACACAATGTTCAATGCTCAGTCTTATGCCCGATCTCCCAATCAGAAAGTACGGGCACCAGCTCCAAGGATCCCCCGACCTCAGCAGCAAAATTTTTGGGCATCCTACAATGCTCGTCCCAGGCAGGATTATGGTCGAGAGCAAAGGCCGGCAGAAAAATTCACCCCATTGGCTGAACCATACTCTACTTTATTCCAGAAGCTAAAGCAAATAGGTGTGATTGGGCCCATCGCTCCCCACCATATGCATCCTGATTCACATGGATTTCAAGCAAATACTATATGTGAATATCATTCAGGGGCCCCAGGGCATAGCACTGATGATTGCTAGACTCTGAAAAGAGCCATAGAAAGACTAATTGCTGAAAAACTTATTGTGGTGACAAATGACGAGGACCCTCCTAATGTGACCAACAACCCCTTGCCAGTACACAATGATGTTCACTTTGTGGGAATGATTGACCGAGATCAAGAATACAAGCCGGCTGGTCGAGTAGAAATGACATCAGGAGCCATTCAAGAAGGAACGGGTCTAAAAGTAAGTCCAAGCCGAGATGCGCCATTGATTNACGAGTAGAAATGACATCGGAGCAATTCAATAAGGAACGGGTCTAAAAGTAAGTCCAAGCCGAGACATGCCATTAATTGTGAAAGCGCCCAGAGCTCAGAGAAGGCAACTTTAGTTGGTCCAAAAATATCGAGGTTGGACGTTCGCTCCAATGTTCCTTGCCCAAGGTTATATGTCCTTGGAGGCCACCCCATCACAAGGCAGAACCAGGGCGGTACGAAGGGTACAACTGAGCCAATCATAATCAAACCTGTCGTGCAACCCCCTGTGACAAACACGAAGACCATTCCTTGGAACTGCAACAAAACTGTGATGACTTACAAAGGCAAGGAAATCATAGAAGAATTCGGGGAAACTGGAGGTTTGACTCGACCATGAAGGTGTTACTCTCCAGAAGAGTTGAGGAAGGCCAAGAAAATCAGAGAAGGACAATTGCCAATAAAGAAACCAATCACTGAAGAAGAGGCCGGAGAGTTTTTGAAGAAGATGAAACTTCAGGATTACTCAATCGTTGACCAACTGAGAAAGACTCCTGCCCAAATTTCTCTACTATCTCTGCTCATACATTCAAAAGAGCATGCTCATGTGCTAATCAAGATCCTGAACGAGGCACATGTCTCAGAGAAGGCCACAGTGAATCAGTTAGAGAAGATGGCTAACAGATTTTTTAAGGTGAACAGAATCACCTTTACTGATGATGAACTCCCCGAAGAAGGAGCCAGGCACAACAGGGCTTTGCACTTGACTGTTAAATGTGAGGGGCACTACGTGAAGCGAGTCATGGTTGATGGAGGCTCGAGCCTAGATGTATTCCCTCTCTCCACCTTGCAAAGCGTGAAGATCGATACAGACAGAATCCGACCAAGCAATGTTCGTATCCGCGCTTTTGATGGCTCGGCAAAAGATGCCATTGGGGAAATAAACCTCACCATGATGATTGGGCCGGTTGACTTCAAAATTGTCTTCCAAGTAGTGGACATGGACACTTCTTATAACTTTCTTCTTGGAAGGCCATGGATCCATACGGCCCGAGCTGTGCCATCCACTTTACATCAAATGCTCAAATTCGAACATGACAGGCAAGAAATTATTGTTTATGGGGAAGACGAGTCGTCCGTTTATAAAGACCCGTTAATCCCTTGTATTGAGGCCAAGGAAGGGTACGAATCCATTGTCTATCAGGCTTTTGAAGTGGTTGATGCGGACCATGTTGAGGAAGGAAGGCCCATTCTACATCCTCGTCTTTCCGCCACATCTGTAATGGTAGCGGCACTCATGCTGAGACAAGGTTATGAGCCAGGAAAAGGCTTGGGGGAATCATTGCAAGGAATTTCGGAGCCCATTTTTCCGTTCAGGAACCAGGGTAATTTTGGTTTAGGCTTCAGGCCAACACAAGCAGACGAAGACAAAGCCAAACACTGCAAAAAGCACGGATGGGTCTTGCAACAACCAATCCCTCACATTTTCGACACTTTTGTCGAGCCGCGACTCCAAGAAGGTCAACATTCCTCGGCGCAAGCAAACATTGATGAAATTTTCCATGGATTCAGCCAGATATTTTCTGAAGTGAATATGATTCAGGCAGGTGAAGGCACTAGTCGTGCCGATGTGCAACTAATTGGCCCAGATACCATGTCTCAACAATTGGGAAGCAACTCATCTCCCCACAAGGAAGGAGTCTTGGTAGTTTTGCTTTTGCAGTTTCTTTTTGTATTTTGGGTTACTTTCAGGGTTTTAATCCAAACGTCTCAGTATGATTGTTTTGTTTTGATGTTAACCCTTCTATCCTTTTGAATTCAATGAAATGCAGTTCAGTTTCGTATTAAAATTTTATATCTTTTCCGTTCCCTAATTCAGTCATTTTGTTCCATTTCAGTTTCATTAAATGCCGGCTTTAATAACATGACATGCATGGGGAATTCACGCCCAGGTCTTAAAAAGCTGTCTAATTTCGAAATAATGTATCAAGAGGTTGAATATGATGAAGATGATGCTGTTGAGGAAATAACAAGAGAGTTGGAACAATTTGAAAATAAGCATAAGCCTAACCTCAATGAAACTGAGTCCATTAATATCGGGGGTCACGAAAAAGTTAGAAAAACAAAGATAAGCATTCACACTGAACAAAAAATCAGAGATTCCTTGATTAAACTCTTATTTGAATACAGAGATGTGTTTGCTTGGTCATATGATGATATGTCGGGTTTAAGTGCTGACCTAGTGGTTCATAAGCTTCCCAAGTATCCTGATTTTCCACCAATCCAACAAAAGCAACAAAAATTTAAAACAGACATGAGTGACAAAATCAAAGAGGAAATAATGAAGCAGTTGAGCGCCAACGTGGTCAGAGCTGTCCGATACACCACCTGGGTGGCAAATGTTGTGCCCGTTCCAAAGAAGGATGGAAAAACTAGAGTTTGTGTTGACTACAGGGACCTGAACAAGGCAAGTCCGAAGGATAATTTTCCTTTGCCAAACATCCACATCCTTGTAGATAATTGCGCAAAGCATGAGATACAATCGTTCGTGGATTGCTATGCTGGGTACCACCAGATTCTAATGGATGAAGACGACGCAGAAAAGACCGCTTTCACCACTCCATGGGGTACTTATTGTTACAGGGTCATGCCATTCGGTTTGAAGAATGCAGGGGCAACTTACATGAGGGCCATGACCACCATTTTCCACGACATGATGCACAAAGAGATAGAAGTATATGTCGATGATGTCATCATAAAATCAAAGACACAAGATGAGCACATGCGCGATTTAAGAAAGTTCTTTGAACGGCTTCGAAGGTACGACCTTAAGCTTAATCTAGCCAAGTGTGCATTTGGGGATCCATCTGGGAAGCTCATCGGTTTCATAGTCAGCCGGAGAGGCATCGAATTAGATCCATATAAGACAAAGTCCATTCGAGATTTTCCACCCCCGAAAATTAAAAGGAAGTCATGAGTTTGCTCGGGAGGTTGAACTACATCAGTAGGTTAATTGCTCAGCTCACAACCACATGCGAGCCCATTTTTAAGCTGTTGAAAAAGAATGCTGCTATCAAGTGGACAGGCGATTGCCAAAAAGCTTTTGATAGGATCAAAGACTATCTGTCAAAACCCCTCGTACTGGTCCCACCTGAACCTGGTAGGCCTTTGTTTTTATATCTATCAGTTATGGATAATTCATTTGGATGCGTTCTGGGGCAACATGATGCAACAGGCAAAAAGGAACATGTAATCTATTATTTGAGCAAGAAATTCACCAATTATGAGGTTAAGTACATCCTTTTGGAAAGGACGTGTTGTGCCTTGACTTTGGTTACTCAGAAGCTGAGGCATTATCTCCTAGCCTACACCACTTACCTCATATCCAGAATGGATCCTTTGAAGTACATCTTTCAAAAGCCGATGCCCACCGGCATGCTCGCAAAATGGCATTCTGCTCACAAAGTTCGACATTGTCTATGTCACTCGCACCGCAATGAAAGCACAAGCTTTGGTAGATTATTTGGAAGAGAATCTAGTTGATGATGATTACAAGCCACTGAGCACATACTTCCCGGACGAAGAGGTCAACCCAATAGAGGAAGTAGTTCCGGACACCACCCATGTATGGAAAATGTATTTTGATGGGGCTGTCAATATGAAAGGAGTTGGGATCTGGGAAATATTCATCTCTCCTATCGGACAACATTACCTTGCAACGGCCCGACTCCATTTCTTTTGTACCAATAATACGGCAGAATACGAAGCTTGTAGCATGGGTCTGAAAATGGCCCTCGATCTGGAGGTGCATGAACTATTGGTTATGGGAGATTCTGATTTGCTTATCCGGCAAGCCCAAGGCGAATGGGGGACTCGAGACATCAAGATTATTCCATACAGACAATGCGTGCAAGACCTGAGCAAAAGATTCAAATCCATTGAGTTCAGGTACATTCCCAGGTTTCACAACGAACTAGCCGACGCCTTGGCTACCTTAGCCTCGATGCTCCCTTATCCGGGCAACACTCATATTGATCCATTGGAAATCCAAGTTCGGAATCAACACGGTTACTGCAACACTGTTGAGACAGAACCAGACGGTGAACCATGGTATCATGACATAAAACGATTCCTGAAAACAAGGGAATACCCAGAGCATGCCAAGGGAGATCAAAAAAGAACTATAAGGCGGCTTGCCGGCGGTTTCTTCCTGAATAGGGAAATTTTGTACAAAAGGACCCCAGATTTGAACTTGTTGAGATGCATAGATTCCACAGAAGCTGAGCGGATCATGAGTGAAGTGCATTCGAGGGTATGTGGACCTCACATGAATGAATATGTTTTGGCGAAGAAGATCCTGCGGTAGGGTATTATTGGCTTACTATGGAGCGAGATTGCTTCAGTTTTGTTCGCAAGTGTCACCA
>MDKJ01286304.1:0-16400 GCA_005239525.1 Nicotiana knightiana
TCAGTCAATTCCGAGTTTTGAAGAGTTTAAGTGTTTCCCGGTTAGAATAGAAGTCTCCTACATTTTTAGGGTTTGTCCTAAAAAAATAAATAAACCCCAAAACACAACTTGAAGGGAATTCGGAGAGAAAGAAGTCATTGAAGTGAAGAAAAACTTGTAGATTACTACTCAGTGAAGCAAACATTGATTTTTATAGCTTTTATTCATTATTTTGTAGTTCAATTATGCAAGTTATTTTAGAATTGATTCTTATGAATATGAGTAGCTAATTTTCTTTAATCTAGGGTTTTGGAGGAACCCGTTGGGGGATAAACTTTTCGTGATATTAATATAGTTTTGATTGGTTGACTAATCTCTATTTGTTCAACTACGTTCTTGTTGTAGTTGATTGAAGGGCCCTCAATTAGCTGTTCCTATTTATTATGTATCTACTTGAGAGAGAGTGCATATTTAGGTAGTTGTTTGAACAACATCACTCCCGGAGTATAGACGAAAGTCATAACCGAGGGTTTAGAAGTTGGATTAGAAATAACGATACTTCGGGTGCAATCTAAAGTGAACTGTAATGCAATCTAGCTAGCGTAACTTGAGAGAGTGCGTCTAGTAAATTATCATAATTACTTGAGAGAGATTTATGGTAGATAGAGTGTTCATGATTGATAGAGACAACTAATCAAACTATAAGAAGTATCCGAGAAGGAAGTTCACCGACGGGGGAAACCATAACCTTAGACCTTTATCATAATTGTTTACAACACATTGTTAGTAATTGTTAGTTATTATTATTGTCAGTAGAATTAGTAAAACATCACCAATTTATATTAAAAAGTCTTGAGAGAATTGATTGAGTAAAAGTTGCGTATTCTAAAGACTTGATTGATACGTAAATTCCCTGTGGGATCGACTCTGGGCATAATACCCCGGATTATATTTGCAACGCCCGTTTAGTCTTTTATTAGACATAGTTGAGCGTGATCACGCCGCGCTGCTTCAAAATCTTTGTGCTGATGACGCCTCTTCTACCTTTTTATTTCTTCTAATTGTGCATAAAGTTGACCCTTTGAGCGTATCCAGTGGGCCCTTTCTCTTTCAAATTGCTCTTTCCGTTGATCAAACTCCAGTTGTTTCTGGTGCGCATCCTCTTCGATGATATCAAGTCTTCTTGCAACTTATGTATTTCAGCATTTTTGTTCGCCTCAACTCTTCTGACTAAACTAATCGTGTTTGCCAGTTCTTCTTCTAACCGAGCTGCCTCATTCTTAGCTTGCTTTAGATCTTTATCCATGATCCCTAAGGCAGATTGATAATCTTTCTCAATATTTAAACGAATATGAGCGACTCCGGCTTGATGCTGGGCTTGTTGTTTGGCTATGGTCATCTGAGCATGCTCCAATTCCTCTTTCAGCCTTTCTATAGTTCTTTGATCATTTCTCCTGTTGTTCAACCCCTCAGGCCCATCTCTACATGACGAAGGATCATGAAACCAAATAATATATTCAGGGATCACCTCTCCACGATCTCGGTCTTCTACCATCTCATCAACCCCGAGACTTTACTAGCATACCAAATTTTCATAATTTCTTCTTCGTCATGAGGTTGATCTTTGCCAAAATCATAACAGAACTTGCTCATATCTTGGGTTGGTGGAACCTCTTGTAGTCGTGCAAACTGGCGCATTACTCGAAGTGGAGCATATGGTTAAACACCATCCAATCCTATGAGTACCAAATAAGAATGGTATGCAGACTCACAAATGACCTCTTTAGAGGAAAACCAATCGTAGCTCCAAGTGATCCGTTTGGCGGACAAAGTAGGAAGTAATTCTTTCCAGGCATCAATCCATTCTGGTAAGTCACATTCGTCAATTCTTTTCTTGTGATCATAAGTATGATTGGGCCATAACTCCCTAAAATCAGTGATCGTAGGATTACGATAAAAATGCTCCAAAAACCATATATGCAGCAAAATGTTGCAGCCATCAAAGTTTCTCACACCCATTTTACATCTAGTTAAAGCACAAAAAATGCCAGAAAGAATCATAGAGACCAAAGTAAAATCATCCCCTTCTGAAGTCAGAGCCTCAACTACACCTGCCTAGCGAATGTCAATGCGCCCTTCCCTTTCTGGGAAAACTACACGCCCCAAAAAAGCAACCATAAAAGCAAACCTTCTGTGAACCTTCCATGTTTCCATATTTTCCTTTGATTTCAGTGTTCTCACATTCCATTCGAAATTGCATTCTTGGCCATACAAGTGAACATAAATCCCAACTTAAATCTACTTGCCTCCTAAACCTTCATATTGTCCGTAATTTATGTTCAAGAGCTTTAGAAACTTACCCTCGTTCACATTTTTTGGTACTATGGGCTTTTGGCAGCAAAGATTGCGGCCCCACCCCTGGAAATGGGCGATTTCCTCCAAGGTCGGAGTCATTTCACAGTCGGTAAAATGAAACACATTGCTTTCTGGATCTTAGTGCGGAATCAAAGCTACAATCACATCCCTCCTCGGCTTGATCGTCAACATGTGAACCAAATGTCCCAAGTACTTCTTTATCAGTTTTCGCTCATAGTCCTTGAAGTCTCTCCACCAATCCCAAAACAACTGCGGTATTTGATCGACAATTAGAAAATCTGGTATCCCTTCTGATCTGGGCCTCTTTTCAGACTTAACTCTTTCTTCACTCATGGTGTACCTGTTTACCCAGACATGGGGTTAGGTTTTAATCAAATATATTATTGACACAAAAAATCCGATTTCTCGGGTTTTGACTCTAAAAAAAGAAAAGCCAAATTGTAAGACTAAAAAAAATACATTAGTAAAATAATCATGAAATTAAAAAAGGGCTCGAAATGACTATTTTTTGTAAAAATAAGTGAACATAAAAAAGACTGGCCTTTCTTGCTAAAACGGCCATTTCGCATTTTCGAAGAAGGTCTCAGGTTATTTCGACAAAAGGACCGAACGCATGGGCAAAATTGGTCAAGAGAGAAAAAAAACTGACAAAGCGAATATATTATTATTATTATTATTGCTATTAGTTTTTGTGAGAGAAAAATAACAACCCATAGATACTTTTTAAAAACAAATGGGGTTGAACCTGATGAAGGTTGCCTATGTATCTCACATCCGGTGAGAATCAAACCCGCATAGTTCGGTTTAAATATAAAAAATTATTTTAAAAATTTTGATTTTACACATTAAAACCCTTCAAAATTTTATTTAAAAAATGGATATTTTATGGAAATTTTGAGGAAATTTTCTCTTGCTCTCTTCCCTGTTCAATGAATCTATCCTAAAGCCGGTCAACATTTCAGTTAAGCCTACCAAATAATATTACATGTAGCACAGAAAAACGAACATGTTGTTCTGAAAAATTGGTACCTGTCTTAGACGGGCCCGGCCCCTGTGCCGAGTCCCGCTAAGTCCAATGCACATGGTGCAAATAAAGCGTGGCCTACTAGGGATATTCATGGTTTGTGGCTTGTTCTTCTAAGTTTTCAAAACCTAAAGGAGATGGTATCTAGACATGGCTTACCCGGGTGGACAACCCGAGCCGAGGAGCGTCAAGCGTTACCAATAGTAGAACAACACTGGCTAGCTAACGGCTCTCCCGCCTAAACATGTCTGACTAAATCCTTCACCAGAAGCTGGTAGGTTAACTGGCTTTATCTCAAGACAGAAATTTTGTGATGCTGGTAGGCAAACACAACATAACTACCTAAGAGAAGACTCAGAGTAGTGCGAGAGAGGATACAATTTCTATCACAGTTCAAATAAATATTAAAGCGATAAATAAGCGACAAATAGCACATTAGTCTTGTAAACACAATAATATTCAAAACATGATAAAAGCCAAAAAAGAATCAACATACAAAGCTCGAATTCTTATTAGTTGTCCCCAGCAGAGTCGCCAGAGCTATCACACCTCTTTTTTGCCACATAACCCTATTACGAGGTTGAGTTTAGAAGATTTTTTCCAATTAAAGTGATGTTTTGAAAGGGATTATTTATTATTTGGAGTCGCCACTTGGAATTGAGTTTTGGTGTTCCATGTCACATTTTATTTGAATACCCTTTCAAAAGGATGTTTGACTCTTAATTTATGGTCTACAAAAATAGAAGACTGAGTAAGGAATTATGTTGACCGAGGGGAAGGTGTAAGGCACCCCTCGAGTCCCATGGTTCTAGCACGGTCCGCTTTATTGACTAATGTAAGGCTTGAATCAAATTTTTTAGCTATTCTTGTATTTTATTGATTATGGTTTATCTATTACCGCTTAATTAATTATTATATTTTTATTAATTATCTTCACCTAGGTGCGGTCGCACACAAGGTATTATTCGTTGAACTTAAATGTTAAACCAAGGTACAAAATGTACACATGGTAATAACATAATTATCTTAAATCTAAAGGCATCGAGACGCGGAATGTCACGACCCAAAATCTATTAAGGTCGTGATGGCACCGGACATCAGCCAAGCCAATCATTAATTAGTTTAAATAAATTCATGTTTTAACATTTTTTTGAAATTGTTACCTTTTTAATTACAAGTCATAATAGCGAATAAAAATTTATTAAATAAATATGACAGGTAAACCATTCCATTTATTAAATTAAATCCCAAACACATCCCAGAACCCGGTGACACAAGTACATCAGCAATTTCTAAGAATTTTACAATTTCTACAAAGCTTGTCCGAAATACAAATTGGACAATGAATAAAAATGAAAGAGGAAAACTGTGCCGACTGCGGGTCGTCTCCGAGTGATCCACCTCGTCTAAGTCTCCAAGTCAGCCATAGTGCTATGAAGGTGCATGTGCACCAAAATGCACATCAAGTGTAGCATGAGTACGAAAACAACTTGTACTCAGTAAGTATCTCGCCTAACCTCGAAGAGGTAGTGACGAGAGGTCGAATTTGACACTTGCTAGAGGTCAATTTAATATAATCAAGGGTGACTCTAAGCATGGATATCATAGGCAAGTTAACAAGTAGCGACAATAGATAGCAACTTCTTTCACGTTTAACATTTTAAAATCCTCATCATTTTAGTTGACAATACAAAACTTCCAGGCCAGTAATCAGGTAAAAATCACAGCACATACACAGTAATATCATGCGCATACAATGCCGAGGGTCGAACGGCCCGAACCAACATAAATGTAAAATGTACACTGCCAAAGGGTCGAACGGCTCGAACCATAGATGCATCTATTAACCCGCCGTGGAGTACGGCCCGCTCCCATGAGTGTAGTGTAAGAAATCACCCGCTCGCAGAATATAAATTGCGAAGCGGTTACACACAGTCATGCACATTCCAACAATCCACCCCGACTACATCAGGAAAATCAAGTACTCAAGTAAATGACAATTTCTCTTTTAATGGTCATGAAAATAGTATTTAAATCTTTCAAAGAAATTCATTTTCCAAGTTCGATAAGGTTAAAAAAATTTAATTTCATCAGTAGGATTACAAGTACAAGATTTAGAACATGCTTTTGGGTCCTAGATTACCCGGACATAAATATAATAGTAGCTACGCATGGACTCTCGTCACTTCGTGCATACGTAGCCCCCACAAATAGTAGCACATATTAAATTATGTCACATATGAGGACAATTCCCCCTCACAAGGTTAGAAAGGAGGCTTACCTCGCTCCGAAATTCCATAATCGGCTTCCAAGCCCTTCCGACGACTCCAATTGATGCACAACGCCCCAAAACTATTCAAATAACGGGTAAACTAAAAAAAATTCACTCTAATACTTGTTACAATTCAAATTATATAAGTTCCCAACTACGCTCGAAAAGTTGAGAAAAATGCCCTCGGGCCCACGTGCCCGAATTCTGAAAGTTCTCGAAGCTAAATTCTACCCATAGCTTTACTAACTCAATTATAAAATTTACTCTAATTTTCATGCTAAAATTCATGGTAAAAGTCCAAAATTCCAAATTCTAGGTCTTTCCCCGAAAATCCCAAATTTATACTAATTTTCCATGTCTAAATCCATGTAAGACACATATTTAACTCAAAAATAGGAAGAAATTGCTTACCTAGTGTTGCTTGGTGAAAATCCCTCCTTGAGCTCTCCAAAATCGTCCAAACCAAATGAAAGAAATGGACCAAAACTCGTGTTTAAAACAATCTGCCCAGGTCTCATCGAGTTGTACCTTCCGTTGTGCAGGTTGTACATCCTATTACAAATTTCCCTTGTTGTACACCTTCTGTTAAAACACCCATAACTCCTTGTAGAAATATACAAATGACAAACAGTTTGAATATTTAGAAACTATACTCGAATATCTTTAATTTGATAGGTTTTACACCATATAACTCTTTATATATTCCGAGATATGAGCTTCTAAAGTCGGCTCCATGCATCAGAAAATTCTGTCGGAACTGCTCCACCAGCCATCTTCAATCGATCATAACTTTCTGATAAAATGTCCAAATCATTAATGGTTTAACTTTATGTTTTGAAAATTTTCAGAATCCTTATATATTTCTAGATATAAGCTTCCAATTTCAGCTCTGCGATTGCACTAGTTGCTGTCAAAACAGCTTTCTGCAGAACATTTCAGCAACTCTTTGGTCCGAAATTCATTCCGTTAACCTTCCGAAATCCACCCGAGGCCCTCGGGACCTTAACCAATTATACCAACATGTCCCAAAATATGATACGAACTCACTCGAGGTCTCAAATCACATCAAACGACGTCGAAATCATGAATCGTACTCCAATTCAAGCTTTATGATCTTTGAAATTAATTCAAGCTTTATGAACTTTGAAATTTCAAACTTCTACATCCGATGCCGAAACCTATCAAATTACGTCCGATTGACCCCAAATTTTGCACACAAGTCATACTCGACCTTACAGACCTACTACAACTTCGGAATTTGAATCTGACCCCGATATCAAAAAGTCAAACTCTCGGTCAAACTTCTCAAAAACCTTCAAATTTCTATCTTTAACCAAATGACTTCAAAATGACCTACGGACCTCTGAATTCACTTCTGATCGCGCTCCCAACTCCAGAATCACCATACGGAGCTATTCCCAGATTTGGAATCCCAAACGGACATCAATTACACTGAAATGTACTTCAACCCAGACTTATGAAATTCCTTCTAAAATGCTAACTTCCACAATATACGCCGAAACGCTCCCGGATTATCCAAAACCCGATCCGGACATAAGCCCTAGTCCGAAATCATCATACGAACCTGGTGGAACCTTGAGATCCTGATTCCAAGGTCGTTTACTCCAAATTCCAGTCTTAGTCGATTCTTCCAACTTAAGGCTTCTGAAATGAGAATTTTCTTTCCAATTTGACTCCGAACTTCCCGAAATTCAATTCCGACCACACCTACAAGTCCTAATACCTGAAACAAAGCTGCTCTTAACTTCAAACCGTCGAACGACGCACTAGAGCTTAAGACGAACGGTCGGGTCTTACATTCTCTCCCACTTAAACATATGTTCGTCCTCGAACGTGCCAAGAATTGCTCTAGAGTTATCTGAAATCGTTGTTCAACACCTCGTGCACCTTCCCGTGCTACCACAACCCAGTTGAGCACATTAGCTTGATCAAATCTGAAGATATCCTCTTTTATCCATACAATAAGCTCAGAACCCAGTTCCAACACCTGAAATTCTCTGCCAGACCTGTTTCCAACATATAAACACCGTATCAACTACCGCACGAGGTACCAAAACACGACTGCGTACCTTTGCTGAGTTAGCACCATGCACCGCATAATTCACCATCTAACCACAATGACGTTCCATGAACCTTAATAGCCAAAACTTCACGAATCTAATGCTCCCAATGCATCTGCTGATATATATATACATCCTGCTATAATGCTGACGATACCACCACAAAGGAGGATATGTGTAGAAATTTCTAACCAATTGCCGAGTTAACCAAACATTGATTCTATCCTTTTTGACTAAACTCATCACCTCATTACTATGCTAATACTGGCCTTTGTTCTTTAGCATACTTCACAAAATCTTATCGCACTGATCCCTGATCCAATAGCCCCGTCTCACCCAGTATGAGCTGCTCAGACAACCAATCACCCCATACATGACCAAGAGTCTCACACGATGCCACAATGCGCCAATAGGCCACAATTCAAACATGATACATAAGGAAATGACTCAGGAAGGTACTACTCAACTCACGCAACTAACATGGATTTCCTTAGAAAATAGGAAGCAAAACACAAGAAAAATAAATATAGGAACCTCACTCAACATCACCCTGTTGCGGCGTGCAACCCAATCCAAATAGCGTACTCGTGGCGGCGTGCCACCCGATCCCATCATAAAATTCACATAAGGAAATATACACGGAGCTGAATTGCTCACCATTACAAATTACTGAATACCAGTCATAAGCACGCTAAGTGCATAATACCATCCTGGGGAGACTCATAGAGCCATATGCTACAAAAATTAAGCATAACTGAGGTGCGATATATATTTACTCTGAAATCTCAAGAGTCCTCCTGCTCACATAACATCATCACTACGCTGAATCTTAACACATAGGAATTTCTCAAGCAGTTTCACAACTCACACGGCACAATAATAACCTTACATGAAATGAACAAAGACGGAACAACATCCGGTATTCCAGCATCCCTCCTTGAGGAGCGCTATACTGAAAGGAACACATCTGCCTCACATGAAGCCCATAATTCTGTTTAAACCCATTCACACACTTCAAGCTGATTATGCTCGCACCGAACTAGGCTGATCGCCTTATCTAGGTCCATAATAACCCACTTCTTCTCATAACACGGAAGAACAACCATCATAGCCGGGACAAACACCCCCACAATCCACAACACAATGAACTGAACGCCTACCAAGCATAAATTCTCACATAAGCAATATTACACTTCCTTATACTCAGTCTAAATCTTTAATCCATTACGTGACTACATGTCACACTCACACGATCTTCCCGTGGTCATGCTCCCACGACCTTTCCCACGAGGTAACAAGTCTGCACATCCATACCACCGACAAGACAACACCAGCTTACTCTAGACATTCAAATCCCTTCTTCTTGCTCACCCGAGCTCATGACATCCTTGTCAACACCGAACCACAATCTTGATCCTTACTTCCAATTACATACTGCGTACTGCACCTGCATGCCAATATGAGATAGTGCAGGAATTCCATCATAACTCTTGAACCACTAATAGGGTGAACACCCCTTCATATAGAAACCCCAACAACACACGAGTGAATTCTCATAATCACAAAACAGGCAAATCCTCAGGGAATAGTCAATACCCCCATGATCCTTTCGAGATCCGCCTACACCTGACAAGCCATAATACTTGAATGTTTCCAAATAAATCCATTACGTCGGCCGACAAGGCCCGCACATGCCGGCACAAACCACATGCATAACTTAACCACATTGAAGGAACTGATCACTGTCGCACATGTGCCATTGCAACCATGGCTAACCAATCTATCTTCTTTTAATCATCCTTAATCGCCTTAGAAACAGTAGTAACCTCATTCAAATCATAAAAAACTCAATCCTCACTCATCCCGAGTGGCCTTGACTCACAAGACCATGCTATCTCAATCCCACAAACCGTCTCATACCCTTCTGAAAATATTTCTACACCCCGGAGTTTACTTCTCTCACTCCCCCAACACTATCATGCACGCTGAAAAATATCATAGAACACTCCAACCATTTTCCCTTTCTCAGAAATTATACTGCAAAAGCTCGATTCTTAATCATACTGCTGCCTGAAACCCTTAAACACCGCATTCTTAACCTTCAAGTTTTGCTAGGACCGCTATTGAGAGTCTCCCACTCTGACTTGGCCCCGAATACAATCAACTCTAAGGCTCTTCTAGCACACGAACAACCTTTCAATGAAGCACGTGACTGAGTCACTACCCTAACAACTCGCCTATGCCTTAACCATAAATTCTGAATCTTCCAAAGCCTAACCCTGGTCCAATAGGTCCAACTTTTAAACACATTTATCAAATCCCATGCATAATTGCCATTTTACTCCTTTCCCCTTAGCTGCAATAACTTGCCAATACACCGATAATCCGTAACCCCATGAGAAGATAATCCTGCAACCCAATTGCAGGCGATAGAACTCTCCCACTTAGCTCGAAGCTTCTCCTTGCACCACTCTGGACCCCACTGAAATCCTTCTAAATTCTTCTGTTGGCATTCCCTAAATACTCAAGTTCCCTAGCATCATTCACATATTCGTCCTCCCACCAAATAACCACTAGAATTCCTTGCAGAAACTTGCCAACTACACGACCGCTAACCTACCCACAAGAGATAACCCATATGTGGAAATTACCAACTGACACCTTCCAACGACGTTGTACTGCACACTTCAACAACATCAATACCCCATCCTAAGCCTGTTCTCATTCACCAACTTTACCAGTCTGTCCGCCCTTCATGGACATCTACTAAATGCGCTACAATATCTTCTAATTCACCACTATGATGCCGCTCTTCCACTTTGGTTAACCTCAATCCTTTAAGCACTACCTGACTTCCTTTTCTTACGCCTGGACTTTTAGAAATTTAGCCGCCACCTGACACTTCTCACATGTCTTCCTTCATCGTATGCTGCCCAATTCAATATCATTCTCTGTAGCTCTTAAACCAGCATATCACCACGACTTCAAACTCTTCGAAGATCATCTTTCTCGAGCTGCCGTCAATAGAAATAACTATTCACTTTTGAACCACCACACACCACGATCTCTGACAACCGCTTCTTCAATACTACTTCACAACACTCTGACCCAATGCAACCGAAGAACTATAACACCGGCGAACTTTACACATTCTATTCGATCAAAACAGCGATACCACATCACAGATGAAAACTCCACCTCGCTTGATAACACCAAGTCTTATTACTTTATCCCCCAAACTTAAACATTCATAGTCGAATTGCTCTTCCTCCGCCGTAACTAAAATACTGAAATCTCGAAACTACGATCTAAGAAGACCTCCCTTCAATTCATTCATTACCCCGACATATGGGCAAGCATTCTACCATCATATCAACACCACGCAATAAACAATTGTAAGCATCATAACAATCTGAGAATAGCCTCAAAGTTCTCAGAAACACAACAACTGAACTGAAACAACATAATATTCTTCTATAGGGAAACAACAACAGCCCCAACCAACTACACATGGAAAACATCTCGTACCATATCCGTAGCACCGTTTCAATTCCTCAAATCCACGTTTCATAGCAAGCGCTTCGCAACGTATAAGATTGAGTAGGAAGAACATATGCATAAGCCTCAAAGGAATCGAATCGCACGATGATGAATCAAGAAGGGAAGTACTCCTAACAGCCCTGTAGCCTCTCGAAGATAAGTACAGACGTCTCCGTACCGATCTGCAAGACTCTACTAGACTTGCTCATGACACGTGAAACATAAGAGAACCTAGTGCTCTGATACCATGTTGTCACGACCCAAAATCTATTAAGGTCGTGATGGCGCCGGACACCACCGTCAAGCAAGCCAATCATTAATTAGTTGAAATAAATTCATGTTTTACCATTCTTTTGAAATTGTTACCTTTTTAATTACAATTCATAATAGCGAATAAAAATTTATTAAATAAATATGATAGGTAAACCATTCCATTTATTAAATTAAATCCCAAACACATCCCAGAACCCGGTGACACAAGTGCATGAGCAATTTCTAAGAATTTTACAATTTGTACAAAGCTTGTCTGAAATATAAATTGGACAAGGAATAAAAATAAAAGTGCAATACATAGAGGAAGACTCTGCCACTGCGGCTCATCTCCGAGTGATGCAGCTCGTCTAAGTCTCCAAGTCAGCCATATTTCTATGAAGGTACCTGTGCAACAAAATGCACAGCAAGCGTAGCATGAGTACGAAAATAACGTGTACTCAGTAAGTATCCCACCTAACCTCGAAGAGGTAGTGACGAGAGGTTGAATTTGACACTAGCTAGAGGTCAATTTAATATAATCAAGGGTGACTCTAATCATGGATATCATAGGCAAGTTAACAAGTAGCGACAATAAATAGCAACTTCTTTCACGTTTAACATTTTAAAATCCTCATCATTTCAGTTGACAATACAAAATTTCTAGGCCAGTAATCAGGTAAAAATCACAGCAAATACGCAGTAATATCATGCGCAAGCAATGCCGAGGGTCGAACGGCCCGAACCAACATAAATGTAAATTGTGCACCGCCGAAGGGTCGAACGGCTCGAACCATAGATACATCTATTAACCCGCCGTGGCGTACGGCCAGCTCCCATGAGAGTACTGGAAGAAATCACCCCACTCGCGGAATATAAATTGCGAAGCGGTCACACACAGTCATGCACATTCCAACAATTCACCCCTACTACATCGGAAAAATCAAGTACTCAAGTAAATGTCAATTTCTATTTTAATGGTCATGAAAATAGTATTTAAATCTTTCAAAGAAATTCATTTTCCAAGTTAGATAAGGTTAAAAAAATTTAATTTCATCAGTAAGATTACAAGTAGAGGATTTAGAACATGATTTTGGGTCCTAGAATACCCGGACATAAACATAATAGTAGCTACGCACGGACTCTCGTCACTTCGTGCATACGTAGCCTCCACAAATAGTAGCACATATTAAATTATGTCACATATGAGGACAATTCCCCCTCACAAGGTTAGAAATGAGACTTACCTCGCTCTGAAATTCCATAACTGGCTTCCAAGCCCTTCCGATGACTCCAATTGATGCACAACGCCCCAAAACTATTCAAATAACGGGAAAACCAATAAAAATTCACTCTAATACTTGTAACAATTCAAATTATATAAGTTCCCAACTCCGGTCGAAAAGTTGACCAAAATGCTCTCAGGCCCACGTGCCCGGATTCCGAAATTTCTCGAAGAGAAATTCTACCCATAGCGTTACTAACTCAATTATACAATTTACTCTAATTTTTGATGCTCAAATTCATGGTAAATTCCAAAATTCCAAATTCTAGGTCTTTCACCAAAAATCCCAAATTTATACTAATTTTTCATGTGTAAATCCATGTAAGATCACATATTTAACTCAAAAATAGAAAGAAATCACTTACCTAGTGTTGCTTGGTGAAAATCCCTCCTTGATCTCTCAAAAATCGTCCAAACCAAATGAAAGAAATGAAAGAAATGGGCCAAAACTCGTGTTTAAAACAATCTGTCCAGGCCTCATCGAGTTGTACCTTGCGCTGTGCAGGTTGTACATCCTATTACAATTTTTCCTTGCTGTACACCTTCTGTTAAAACACTCATAACTCCTTGTAGCAATATCCAAATGACGAACGGTTTGAATATTTAGAAACTATACTCGACGATCTTTAATTTAATAGGTTGTGCACCATATAACTCTTTAAATATTACGAGATATGAGCTTCTAAAGTCGGCTCCATGCATCAGAAAATTCTGTCAAAACTGCTCCACCAGCCATCTTCAATCGATCATAACTTTCTGATAAAATGTCCAAATCATTAATGGTTTAACTTTCTGGAAACTAGAATTCAAGGTCTACAACTTTATGTTTTGAAAATTTTCAGAATCTTTATATATTTCTAGATATAAGCTTCCAAATTCAGCTCCGCGATTGCACTAGTTGCTGTCAAAACAACTTTCTGCAGAAAATTTCAGCAACTCTTTGGTCCGAAATTCATTCTGTTAACCTTCTGAAATCTACCCGAGGCCCTCGAGACCTTAACCAACTATACCAACATGTCCGGAAACATAATAAGAACTCGTTCGAGACCTCAAACTCCATTAAACAACGTCAAAATTATGAATCGCTCTCCAACTCAAGCTTTATGAACTTTGAAATTTCAAACTTCTACATCTGATGCTGAAACCTATCAAATCACGTCCGATTGACCCAAATTTTGCACACAAGTCATATTCGACCTTACGGACCTGCTCGAACTTTTGGAATTGGAATACGACCCCGATATCAAAAATTCAAACTCTCGGTCAAACTTCTCAAAAACCTTCAAATTTCTATCTTTAGCCAAATGACTTCAAAATGACCTACGGACCTCCGAATTCACTTCTGATCACACTCCCAACTCCAGAATCACCATACGGAGCTATTCCCAGATTTGAAATCTCAAACAGACATCAATAACACCGAAATACACTTCAACCCAAACTTATGAAATTCCTTCTAAAATGCTAACTTCCACAATATACGCCGAAATGCTCCCGAGTTATCCAAAACTCAATTCGGACATACACCCCAGTCCGAAATTATCATACAGACCTGCTGGAACCTTCAGATCCTGATTCCGAGTTGTTTACTCCAAATTCTAGTGTTAGTCGATTCTTCCAACTTAAGGCTTCTAAAATGAGAATTTTCTTTCCAATTTGACTCCGAACTTCCCGAAATTCAATTTCGACCACACCTATAAGTCATAATACCTGAAACAAAGTTGCTCATGACTTCAAACCGCTGAACGACGCGCTAGAGCTGAAGACGACCGGTCAGGTCATTACACGCAATGCGCACATGATCCTTTTATTATTTAAGCATATCAATCCAAGGTTCGGGTATGGAACACAAGGGCTAATAGCGTATTTAGAATATTTAATTATTTTTTGTCTCTTTTAGATTCAAGAATCTTTTATTATTATTCTATTTTTTTTAGTTATTGGAACGAGTCTTGAATTAGTTCGTGACTCATCTCACACCCTCACAATTATCTATTATCGCTCTAATTAACCTTTGTTCCGAACACGCAACTTTAGTTTCCTTATCTTCATTCTCAACGAAAGTTAGAATAGGAATACAAAAGCAGCCGAGAAAAATTTCCATATGCCAATAATTTAAAAGAGATATGTTCAAAACATGGTACAATTCAACTTAAAATTAATTAGATTTAAACCTGTCAATAATGAAAATGAACTTTGGGGTTCGACGGTCTTCTAAAGCATGTACGACACTTTATAATTATATTATGAACACGACTTCTAATAAATGAATATACAATAATTCAAAGTTAGATAGAAAGAAAAGAAAGAAAAAACATAACTTTTTACACTAAATTAATTCCATACAATAACGATATGGTTAGATCCACCTTTCTTAGGGATTTAAATGTCTTTTCTTACGTTTTCTACTTTACTGTATATAAAAAGAAAGAAGAAAAAAATATATATATATATCTAATGAAAAGCGAACAATAATAAAACTCAAATATCTTTTCACATTAAAATTAATTAACTTTGAAAGATGAAGAATCATACATCACTTATTAAAACTATTAATTTTCATAAATAGAATCTGCATTACTAGATCAAAAATACCTCAAACAGACTTGCATATGAATGTCCATATAAAGAATCTAGCATAAATATTAAAAGGATGAAAAGAAATAAATTATTAAATACATAAAACGAGACAAAAAATAAACATGTCCTTGGAAGATTAACATCTGCTTTATTACAAGCATATAAAATTATCATAATCAATATTTAGCTTTATCATCATATATGAAAAATAAAATAAGGAAAAGGAAATAGATATATTAACCTCTTGCGAGTAAATCTTCCCAATATATGTTCAAAAGCAAAGAAAATCCAGCAGATACAATGTTATCCAATATCAGATTTGAGAAATAATAATAAACCGCGAACCAAAAGAAATTCGACGTGAATCATAAAACCCAGAACTCGAACAGAAGATCTTCATCTACTCCATCTTGGACATGATTTTCAAACTTTGTTCCGAAAAGAAAAGACTGCAATCGAGTATAACTAAAAAAAGAACTCCAAATATTTATGTATTTTTCTTCACTTTTACTCTATCTCTCCGACCCCAAAACCAAGGAAAACACTATGTACTTTTTTTTCCTCGCTACAAATTTTCTTCCCCCAATTCTTTCTTTTTTCTTTCTGTTCCAAGATGTCCATTATATATAAAATGTATGTGGATTGTAATTGATGTGAGGAAGTAGTGCTGAGTGTGGGAAGTTGGGAGTTTAGCCAAAAGAAATGGGAAGTTAGGAGATGGGGTGAGGGACGTGAGGGAGTGAGATGTGAGGGGTGGATGTGTGAGTGTGAAGAGTGGGGAGTTAGGCTAGAAAAGTGAGAATAATGGGATTAGTAAAATAAAAATACAAAAATAAAAATAAAATAAAAATAAAAATCAGATTTAAAAAGAATAATTTATCTATTAAAGTTTTTTTTTTCTTGAAAGATAAATTAATTTATAAAGATAAGAAGATTAACCAAATTTTTTTCATATTATAGGAAAATTAAATATTTACATATACTTTAAATGATACTAAGAAAGATTCTATAGCT